>JASEVX010000283.1:185000-217744 GCA_031761405.1 Serripes groenlandicus
TCTGCAGCAGACGACTTGGAACGCATCAGCTAAAAACATGTCAACTGTGTTATCGATAGAACAGTTATAAATAGAAAACATTGAAGTAAAAGTTTATCTGTTAACATTTTTCCCACATACATCAAATCTGCAGCAGACGACTTGGAACGCATCAGCTAAAAACATGTCAACTATTTTATCGATAGAACAGTTATTAGTGGAAAACATTGAACTAAAAGTTATTCTGTTAACATTTTTCCCACATACATCAAATCTGCAGCAGACGACTTGGAACGCATCAGCTAAAAACATGTCAACTCTTTTATCGATAGAAGAGTTATTAGTGGAAAACATTGAACTAAAAGTTATTCTGTTAACATTTTTTCCACATACATCAAATCTGCAGCAGACGACTTGGAACGCATCAGCTAAAAACTTGTTAACTCTTTTATCGATAGAACAGTTATTAGTGGAAAACATTGAACTAAAAGTTATTCTGTTAACATTTTCCCCACATACATCAAATCTGCAGCAGACGACTTGGAACGCATCAGCTAAAAACTTGTTAACTCTTTTATCGATAGAAGAGTTATTAGTGGAAAACATTGAACTAAAAATTATTCTGTTAACATTTTTCCCACATACATCAAATCTGCAGCAGACGACTTGGAACGCATCAGCTAAAAACTTGTTATCTCTTTTATCGATAGAATAGTTATTAGTGGAAAAGATTGAAGCAAAGGGTGAAATTGCTCATTGTGAGCAATTCAGTTTTTGTCACAATGTATTCAAAGGTCGTTTACTGCAGAATAATCATAAAACGTCTACATGTTTAGCAGATGATTGAATAATAGGCGATTTAATAAGTAACAATAGGACAGCATCTGCAACATCTCCATTATCACCATTGTTTTTGACACTATCATCGTTTTGGACATTTTTTGGGTAACGAAGATTTTTTAACTAAAGGTCACCGTGACCTTGCCGGTTTTTCCTCAAAATGGCTAGGAGTCGTCTATTGATGATTACAAAGCTGCAAACCAGCTTTGAAGTTCATAGGCTAAACCGGTCTTTAAACACGTTGATGCGATACACATTCTTTGAATTGGGCAAGGGGCATACACATCAAATATGTAACCAAGTAGCGCAGAAGGATCACATAACTCATTTCAGATCTGAGTAAATGTTGGATACGAAACAAGGAACCAAATTCACACAATGGTACAAGTAATAAGTACAAACAATGAAGGTTAATTGGGATCAACACGATTTAACACTTTCAGCGCCGAATTACCTAAAGCAGACTCTTCCATGTTCATAATCAGGCAACTGAATTTTTCTTTCATGTAATAAGAGTTTTGATTATTTAAAAAACTAAAGAACAAACAATGCAGATTTCAGATGAGACAGCTTGTTACCTGAATCTGTACTGTTTGCAAAAAAACTCGATATTGCCATTGGTGCTGAAAGGGTTAAACTTTGTGTCAAAAGACAGTTTGTAGCGTATTAGTTGGTTAAAGTTATCGCAGTTAAACTGTTTGATTTAAAAAACAATCATGGTGGGAAATCAGCGAGGACGTGCGAATTTAAATGTCATAAAGCCTGTTTGGTTTCATTTATAGTGACTTTCCATATTTTGATTAAATGTTTGCAAAGTCATCTGCTACAAATAGGTTGTATATGGGAGAGGGTTAAATAGCAATCCGGGAAGTGTTAACCGGTTGCTTTCAATAGGATGTTGATCTCCTTCATCTCAATCAAACAAAGGGATATTCTACTGCAGCAACAGCTATATATATATATATGAAATAAATTGTGTTAAATTAAAGACGATAATGATAATGATATGTCATGTGGGATTTGTTCTTCTACGTAAGTTGATACTTATGAACACTTTACTTAGTATTGAAATGATCTGTCAGAGTAATCGTCATCGATATTGTGTTGTTACTGCATCTGACATAGCAATTATACTCTGGCCGTCTAAGCTCATGGTCTAAAGCACAGACACAAACTATCCTGCCGAGGACTAAATGAGTTGTTAGACATTGGAAAATAGTTAAACACTTCTCACTTGATAGCTATTACAAAGTCGCACAATATAAGGTTGAGAATACAGACATCCGGAACTTTAAATGATCACGAAGTTAGAATGCTATACGATACATGTGATTATTATTACATTGCAACGAAACAGAAACATTATATACTTGTCTAAGGTTTCTGATTGAAATTATAAAGATATGCAATGTGTTTGTTACTTGTTTAGAGGGATAGCAATCACATTTAAACCAGAAGTACTTCGGTTATCGTTTATTTGATCTGACGACAACACATAACAGGTCGTCTCGCATTGACTATATAAACTTTCAAAACTCATTAGCACGGGCTCGGGATTTTGTCCAGTGATATCGCACGATAAAACCAACTCAACAATCATCCCATCTATATCTCGTATGTTTATATGGATTAACATTAACGATACTTTTCATTTCTGCGCATTAACATAAACGTTTCTCTTAATTTCTGTGCATTAACATTAATGACACGTTTGATTTCTGCGCATTAACATTAACGACACGTTTGATTTCTGCGCATTAACATTGAATGTAAAAAGGTGGTTGCGGCATACCTATATCACTCACAATGAGGGTGATATCAGTGAGTGATATGGATTTTATTCACTGACAGAACACAGTATCTTATCATTTAGTATCAAATATAATAATGTTATCGTATGAGAAAACTCGGAGAATCCCAAACAAGACTGTGTAACTATAAATAGACTCCATATTATACTTTATGAACCATAAACACGGGGTCCTGGATAGGGATTCCGTAAATTGTCTCATGCGCTCATTATTATTATAACATATAGACAATATAGAAAGAATATTTGTAATATCTTGAGTTCTTGTGTGTTTTATTTCTATATTTTTCTCAAAAGAAAACGCCCGTGCATTAATATTAAAGTCATTTTTTATTTCTGCGCATAACATTAACTTCAAGTTTGATTTATGTGCACTAACATTAATGTCACTTTTGATTTATACGAATTTACATTACTTAATTCCTCGATTTTGCCACAGTGTTTTACATCTCTTTTAAGAAATAACACTTTCATATTAAGAGGTTTTCGATATTAGTTTTTTATGAATTCTATGAAATCCATACTAACTGTATCTTTAAGGATGCTGATTATAAATTTGATATTCAGATGTTTCTTCTCTTTTAAGATTTTACACTCAGTGTAATACATGTAGTTCAAGAAGGCGACAACGTTACCCTGTCTTGTGATTCTAGTGCGATCGAATATCCTCTATGGAGGGGTCCTCCAAAATATGCTTTGTACAATTTTCACGGTGGTTCAGGTTTTCGTGGAGAGAAATCCAACAGACTGAGTTGGGACCCGTCGAACAACAAGAGCCTGATTGTTCATGACGTGACAAAGGATGACAGTGGCGGGTACTGGTGTTTATTTAGAGACAACCCGATAGAGGATCCACACGTTGTGTTCGTATTTAGTAAGTTTGGCATCCCTGGATGAACATCTTAAACGAAATCCGAATAACGTTAAACCTGAATATAAATTGTTCATATACTCACACAGCTTTTTCTGACGCCTCTGCCGTGGAGACATTTTAAAAACATTGTGGCAAAAGGAGACAATTGCTCATAATGAACAGAAAGAGGTTTTCGTTATTTGTGCCCAGAAGTTTTCAAAGTGTTTTAAGAATATTATAAAATCCATACCAACTGTATTTTTAAGGATGCTGATTATAAATTTGAGATTCAGATGTTTCTTCTCTTTTCAGATTTTGTAATCGGTGATACACATGTACATGTAGTTCAAGAAGGCGACAACGTTACCCTGTCTTGTGATTCTACTGCGATCGTATATCCTCTATGGTTTGGTGCGCATAAACCTGGTTCGGACATTGTTCCCAGTGGTTCAGGAATACCGGATTTAAACTCAAAGAGACTGAGCTAGGACCCGGCGAACAACAAGAGCTTGATTGTTCATAACGTGACAAAGAATGACAGTGGTTGGTACTGGTGTTTATTTAGAGGCAACCCGATAGAGGATCTACACGTTGTGTTCGTATTTAGTAAGTTTGGCATCCCTGGATTAACATCTTAAACGAAATCTGAATAACGTTAAACCTGAATATAAATTGTTCATATTCTAAGAAAGCTCTTTCTGACGCCTCTGTCGTAGAGACATTTTAAAAAGAAGTGTGGCAACGGATGACAGTGGCGGGTACAGGTGTTTATTTAGAGCCAGCCCGATAGAAGATCTACACATTAGGATCGTAATTAGTAAGTATTGAATCCCTGGATGTACATCTTATACAAAATCCGAAAAACGTTAAACCTGAATATAAATTGTTCATATTCTAAGAAAGCTCTTTCTGACGCCTCTGTCGTAGAGACATTTTAAAAAGAATTGTGGCAACGGATGACAGTGGCGGGTACAGGTGTTTATTTAGAGGCAGCCCGATAGAGGATCTACACATTGTGATCGTAATTAGTAAGTATGGAATCCCTGGATGTACATCTTATACAAAATCCGAATAACGTTAAACCTGAATATAAATTGTTCATATTCTAACAAAGCTCTTTCTGACGCCTCTGTCGAAGAGACATTTTAAAAACATTGTGGCAAAAGGAGACAGTTACTCATAATGACCAATTTGTGTCTTATGCTACAGTGTTTACACCTCTTTTGAGTAATTAAACTTTCGTTTCAAGAGGTTTTCGATATTTGTGCCCAGAAGTTTTCAAAGTGTTTTATGAATATTATGAAATCCATACCAACTGTATCTTTAAGGATGCTGATTATACATTTGATATACAGATGTTTCTTCTCTTTTAAGATTTGTCGTTCGGTGTTATACATGTAGTTCAAGAAGGCGACAACATTACCCTGTCTTGTGATTCTAGTGCGTTCGAATATCCTGAATGGTACGGTGAGCCCAAATGGTCCACTTTACTCATAGGTTCAGGAATACCGGATTTAAACTCCAACAGATTGATTTGGGACCCGGTGAACAACAAGAGCTTGATTGTTTATAACGTGACAAAGGATGACAGTGGCGAGTACTTGTGTGTTAAAGGATACAGCCTTATAGAGTTTCACGTTGTGCTCGAAATAAGTAAGTATGGAATCCATGGATGTACATCTTAAATGAAATCCGCATAACGTTAAACTTGAATATAAATTGTTTATATTCTAACACATCTTTTTCTGACGCCTCTGTCGTAGAGACATTTTAAAACCAGTGTGGCAAAAGGAGAAAATTGCTCATAATGATCAATTTCTCCCTTTTGCCAGTGTTTTCATTTTAAGAGGTTTTTTCGATATTTGTGCCTATAATGTTTTAAAGTGTTTTAAGAATATTATGAAATTCATACCAACTGAATCAATAAGGATGATGATAATAAATTTGATATCCAGTTATTTCTTCTCTTTGAAAACTTTGCACTCGGTGGTATACATGTACATCGAGGAGGCGACAACGTTACCATGTCTTGTGTTACCCCTTTTTTTAATGCTTTATTGGCCAAGTCCATAGGTATGGAGAGGTCGTGACCATCCTCCCTCATACCTTAAACCAATTGTAAGTAGATTAATATTAGAAGATATATGAATAACCTATAAGACATATGGGCAGTTTCTGTTTATTCTGTAGCGTTATATGTTTTTAAAACATTGTAGGAAAAAGGAGAAAAAATGGGAAAATTGACGATTGAGCAAATACTTCTTTTACCACAATGTTTTATTTTATAGGTTTGTTTTTGAGTTTCATTTACGTATAACACATATCTGTTGTCAGTTAAAAAGAACAAAATGTGTACATACTATAAAGAATTTGAGAAAACATAAATAGTGAGAAAATGTAATCAGACTGTGTGGTAACGAAGACCTTAATCATTTGTAATCAAGATCGACCTGTGTTTAGCACACTTTGATTCGAATCGATAATGTGTGGAAGTTTATTGACAATTACAGTAATATTGCACTGTGATAGGAGTCCCAATGCGAATACTCTTGATTGAAAGGGCGAAAACATACGAAAACACAAGAGTTTAACTAGGAATATTCTGTGATTAAAAGAAAGTGTAGGAAATATAAGTAATGATAATAAAGTCTTATAAAGCTCATCAATCGATCAAATGTATTTTGCAAGTATGATATAGAGCGCTTCTGCATTCAATTTTCAAAGTAATAAGTATGTGTTTAGCTTTTGTTATCATGTTAGACATGTAGTAGGAATTGTAGACTGTGAATGAAATCATATTCAGTATACAATTGATATCATAATATTCTCTTGTTCCTGGTTTGTTACAAGAGATTTTAAACGAATTACGTTATCGTATCCAAATGATGAAAAGATAAGTTTAATTTGTTGCCAAAAGTGCGCAATACTGTTGCACTATAGAAAGAAATGTTTTATATTTTCCGTGTCACCGCAAACAGAGCAGATATCGTTATCTGATATTTTCCATTTGTTAAGATTATCTTTTGTAGCAATTATGTTGTGGATCAATTTGTATCTTACCTGCTTGATCCTGTTGTTTGCGCAGTTGTTATAAATAGAACAGTAGTTGTCTGCCCAATTGATTTGGCTTTTGAGAGTCTCATTCGAGTACTTGTGAATGTAAGGTTTTTCAAAGTAACATTTTAGAAATATTGAATATACGTTATTTTTTGTTAATTTGAGGACATTTTGAAGTGTTTGGGTTAACTTGATGTTTACTTTTGTTTTTAGGGAAATGTCAGACTTCAATATTCGTTTGCATGTGTTAGATATAGATGACTTTACTACGTCAATTTCTCCAATCTAATCACTGTTGTCTTTCAATTTTTGGAGTACTTTTGTTTCGCAAATGTAACCGCTGTTTGAAATAATGTTGTTTATAAACAGTGTGCCAAAATCGATCCATTTACGGAAAATCAAGGTTTTATTAAACTTGTATTTAATATTTGCGTTTCCCCATAATAATTGATTTCTTATGTTTATTTAACAGCGTTTCTAGGGTAAGTTACTAAAACTACTGGTTCGTTTATTCTGACACCAGCGAATATGTCGTTGTGCCAAAATAACAATGATGAGTCTCAATAAGGTAAAGCAATTAATACCATTTTAAAAGATTTTGTAAGACCCGGCCTGGGCTTGAACCCGCGACGTCCCGCACACGAGGTGATCGCTTTACCACTACATCTCCAAAACAAGACACTTTACTTAACACTAAACAAGAATGTTCTGGTACTGTCCGTCGAAGATATTATAGAAGCATTCAGATACACTGGTTTTTTATGCATGCTATTTATATGTCGATTTTATTTCAATTATTTCACTTATTCATTCTGTTAGAAGTGCTAAACCAGAAATATCCAATACAAAAATCCTAGATGATGGAACGGAAGTCATTAGGGGAACAATGGAACAACTGTTTAAGCTTACATGTATATCCACTGAAGGATTCCCTAAACCTAACCTAGAATGGTTCCGAGACAACAACCAAACACAAAGTTTAAGCTCCAATGAGACGTATGAAATAGATACCGATGGTACCTACATTGTTGAACAGACATATACATTCACACCGACTAAACAAGACGATGGGGCCTTGTATTTGTGCCAATCCTTTGATTCTCTACAACAGTTTTATCAAACAGATGAAGTAAAACTATTTTTAAATCGTAAGTAACCTTTTAACGTGAGTATGTCCATGTAAATGGTAATTGATCATAGCTTCAGACTGTGAATATAATATTTATACGTTAAACTTCAATCCGAATTGTTCATATCCTTACAAAGCTCTAGATTAGGGATGTTCTGTAATTTTTAATCCTTACTTGACTTCCAAAACCTATGCTTCGGGTACTCTCAGTGAGAAGATTATTTTGAGAACCAATAACAAAAGGTTTTGTTGAGAAGAGAGATAATGAGACGTATGACGTAATAGAGCTGTGTGTGCTTAAGTCGGACAGACGATGCCAAAAAACAATATATTATATACAATTTGAAATTTGGAATTGGTTATATTTACATAGTTTTACACATTTGTTTCATAAGGACAATGTATGTCCTCACACATCAGAAACTAAGTACATAGTGATATTTCAATTGCTATACCAATGCGATCATTTTAGCGCATGATTTGTTTTGTACACAAACGATTACCTGGGAGTTTATTTAATGAAAATTGCTCACAAATTGTCACTCAGAGATTATAACTGTTCATATTGTATGTTTTAAGTTGCGCAATAGGTGTTTTCTCCTATGGCGACATGCACTTGTGAGTTCGTTTCTTTTGTTCAAAGAAGACATGTTTGGTCTGTGGATAATGATGTATTTTTCTTCTAGACAAAGGTTGCATATTTTGTTAGATGTTGAATAAGGCTTAGCTTTGCTTAGGATTTTCCACGTTATTGTGTACATCACATTGTTCTCTTTTAGAACCCAAATATGCTCACTTAATGTTTTGGCATTCCTCTTTTCTTTATTTTTGAAGCTGGAGCTATGACCAGAGTAGCGTGATTTAAAACTATTACATGTAAGGCCTATATACGTATCCAGGTCCATGTTATTGTGACGGGTAACTGTGACCTGGTATATCACGCTAGTACTGAGGCATTTTCCGTCTAAGGGGCACTTTCGGTTAGATCTGCAGTTACAGTTGTCTTGGTTATCTACGATCTTGGGCTCGAGTTTTGATAGTGCAGATTTGTTGTTGGTAGTTATGATCCTTTGAATGTTAGGAATACAACCGTAGCTGAGTTTTATGGTGTTTCTGTTTAGTAGTTTATGGAGTTGGTGGCCCTGTGGGAAGCATGTGTCCAAGAGGGTAAAGAACTTTTTTCCTATATTAGAAGAGACACTGTCACTGTAGGGGGAGGGATTGAACCACGTTATGTTTCTGCTACGTTTTCGCTTACTATCATTGGCCAGTTGTTTATATTGGGCGTATTTGAATTGGTATTCGTATCCGCTCTTTTGTAATGCTTCTTCGTACGGTGGCGATGCTTCGTTGAAAATCGTTTCGTTGGACGAGATGTTGGAAAGTCTCTTATTGATGTTGTCAGGTATGTTATTTAAAATTGACGTCGGATGGTTACTGTTGTTGTGGACATACAATGTTATGCTATTCGGCTTCATATATGGTTTATATGTGCTGGTTGCCAAGTTAAGTGTAATGTCAAGGAAGTCCACTATTTTTTCGTTGGCCTCGATGTAATTTGTAGATTGTTTTTTGCAAATATTGTACATATTTCTTTTTTTTATACGATCAGTTTGCCTAGGTTTTTTTTTTTGCATATTGCCACGCCGTCGTCTCTGTATAATCCCAAATTTATGCCAAGGTGCTGTATCTGCAATATAATATATAGTCCGATTAGTGCACATGTCTCGGCGGCGTCGAAGCTTCCCATAGTAACATCGAAATCAGAATTTTGACGTTTACAGCATGGGGTTCCTTTGTTGTATAACATGGATCTTTTGGCATGGATAGTTATATTTTTCTCGTCGTCTGAGATGTTTGCATATTTGGATGCGAAGGCCAGGGCTTTGTTTAGTAACTCATCAGTGATGGAAGGGTAGAACTCTAAGACATCAAAGAAAATAAATGAGCTCTTCTGTTTGTTTTGTACATTGTTGTACCAGCATATTACATCATCGGTGTTTTTCCATTGGTTGAGTTTGGTAGATTAGATTATTTCCTTGTTGATTATTTCTAGTGTTTGTTTGCTATTTTTTCCGATTTCGGATTTGTAGGGGTTGATAGGTCTGCACGATAGGTTGTTACTGAAATTCGGTTTGTGGTCTTTGAGAGTGATAAATGTCTGGCTTTTAGCTGTAGTGCCTATTCTATCGTCAAGGTCAAGCTTAGATGCGATATTCTTGTCTTCAATTGTGATATTTGTTTCTCAGATGAAGCGGTGGCTAACTTTAGTCTTTAGTAATCGACTTTTCTAGTAGTTTATTAAATTCCTCTGGTATTACTTTGTAAAAGTTGGTGGTCTTGTCTGCTGCTACGTATAGCTTGTCATCCAATACCCACGGGCCGAGGTATTTGTTTTTGTTTTTTCATTATTCTTTTTTGTTATACACATGTCACTATAATAATATTATATTATTTATATAAGTATACATGCCCTATATGTTTGACAACATGTAAAAGATATATTGTTCCTGGTACGAGTTGATAAACTGTTTACCTAGGTATATTCTGTGATTAAAGGAAAGTGTAGGAAATATAAGTAATGATAATAAAGTCTTATAAAGCTCATCAATCGATCAAATGTATTTTGCAAGAATGATATAAAGCGATTCTGCATTCATTTTTCAGAGTAATAAGCATATTTATAGCTTTTGTTCTCATGTTAGACATGAAGTATGAATTCTAGACTGTAAATGAAATCGTATTCAGTATACAAATGATATCATAATGTTCTCTTGTTCCGGGTTTATTACAAGAGATTTTAAACGAATTACATTATCGTATCCAAGCGATGAAAAGAAAAGTTTAATTTGTTGCCAAAAGTGCGCAATACTGTTGCACTAATAAAAGACATGTTCTATATTTTCCGTGTCACCGCAAACAGAGCAGATATCGTTATCTGATATTTTCCATTTATTAATATTATTTTTTGTAGCAATATTGTTGTGGATCTTGTTGTTTGCGCATTTTTTTCTGAATAGAAGAGTAGATGTCTGCCCAATTGATTTGGGTTTTGAGAGTCTCATTCGAGTACTTGTGAATGTATGGTTTTTCAAAGTAACATTTTAGAAATATTGAATATACGTCATTATTTGTTAATTTGAGGACATTTTAAAGTGTTTAGGTTAACTTGATGTTTACTTTTGTTTTATGGGAAATGTCAGACTTCAATAGTCGTTTTCATGTGTTAGATATAGATGACTTTACTACGTTTATTACCCCAATCTAATCACTTTTGACTTTAAATTTGTGGAGTACTTTTGTTTTGGTAAACGCTGTTTGAAATAATTTTTCTATAAACAGTATGCCAGAATCGATCCATTTACGGAAAATCAAGGTTTTATTATGTATTTAATATTTGCGTTTCCCCATAATAATTGATTTCTTATGTTTATTTCACAGCGTTTCTAGGGTAAAATACTAATACTACTGGTTCATTTACTCTGACACCAGCGTATATGTCGTTGTGCCAACATAACAATGCTAGTCTCAATAAGGTAAAGCAATTAATACCATTTTAAAAGTATTTTGTAAGACCCGGCCGGGGCATTAACCCTCGATGTCCCGCATACGAGGTGATCGTTTTATCACTACATCTCCGAAACAAGACACTTTACTTAATACTAAAAAAGAATGTTCTGGTACTTTCCGTCGAAGAAATTATAGAAGCATCCAGATACACGAGTATTTTATGCATGCTATTTATTTCGATCTAATTTCACTTATTTCACTTACTTCACTTACTTCACTTATTCATTCAGTTAGAAGTGCTAAACCAGAAATATCCAATACAGAAATCCTAGATGATGGAACGGAAGTCATTAGGGGAAGAATGGAACAACTGTTTAAGCTTACATGTATATCTACTGGAGGATTCCCTAATCCTAAGCTAGAATGGTTCCGAGACAACAACCAAACAGAAAGTTTAACCTCCAATACGACGTATGAAAAAGATGCCGATGGTAACTACATTGTTGAACAGACATATACATTCACACCGACTAAACAATACGATGGGGTCTTGTATGTGTGCCAATCCTTTGATTCTTCACAACAGTTTTATCAAACAGATGAAGCAAAACTATTTTTAAATCGTAAGTAACCTTTTAACGTGAGTATGTCCATGTAAATGGTAATTGATCATAGCTTGAGACTGTGAATATAATATTTATACGTTAAACTTCAATCCAAATTGTTCATATTCTTACAAAGCTCTAGATTAGAGATGTTTTGTATGTTCCTTAATCCTTGTTTGATTTCCAAATCCTATGCTGTTGGTACTCTCAGTGAGACGATTATTCTTCTAAGCCTCACAAGAACGGTTATGACCAAACACTAACTATAAACGTACGTTTTTTATTGTCAATTCTATTTATGTCAATATATCCGAAGGTCGGTTTTGGCGTGACGTGAAACATGTATTAACAACACCCGTCATGAGCAAGTTCTCCATTTGTCAAATGTTTTCATCTCTAGTCCATAATAGATCTTTAAGTTTTTGATATATGTTTCTGTATTATATGTAGACGTTTTGAATGTCGTCTACTGCGGATTTATCATATGTTGGAAAGGGGGGTTAAAGAAAAAATAAAAAGATGAGCGCTTGTTAGCTGATCGTGTAATGATCGTATCAAGTTAACCCCTTTCCAACAAACACCAAGCAGACGACTTTTAAAACATTTTGTCAATCATTATTTTCAGCTCTGTATCCATTTGCCACAATGCTCTTCCCGTCTGCCACTTGATTCAATAGTACATAGTGCTAAAGAGTGGAATTACACTTGTTTTTTCCCCCTCTGGTCTTTTCTTAGAAGAACCTTCTTTGTCATCTTTTCGTCTTAGTCCCTCGTTTGTGCGGCTCACGATGGTGTTTTCTCAAACAAATGTTTTACCTGCAGCGGGGTAAAAGGCTTTGACATATCTTCTGATGATGTTTTCCTTACCGAGTCTAGTTCTTCCTTAATCTTCACTCCACCACCGAACCAACTACTCCCCCATCTTATATTTCCCGGACCGAATAAGTCGTGTTAAGGTTAGTCCAACATTCCCTATGCCGATGGAATCATCCCTTAGCTTCCGAAGTCACATTCTGTTTTGTATTAGCCTTTTTAAATAGGTTGTAAACAGTTAAGTAGCTAGAACCATGATGTGACCATTGTACAGGACAGTGATCTATGAATTGATTGATTGATTGATTGGGGTTTAACGCCATTTTTAACAATTTCTCAGTTATATCACGGCGGCCAGTTCTCCTACTCATGCATTCCCAAGCAACTGGCTGCTTTTCCACATAGACTAAGCCCATTGGTGGAAGACGAATGACGACGTCTATGAATTGAAAATGAAATGTAAATATAGTTCAGAACGGCAGTTATTTTAAAAATCATTTATTTTAAGTCACTCTTTTACACGATGTTTAATGATAAACAGTTAATAAAAATGCGCTTGTTTTTCAGGAATTATCTTTATACATATAATATTGTCACGCTGATTAACCAACCTACTTTTGAGATATACCACTCTTTAATACGGATTACGATAAAGTGGCTGTTTATTACAACACATGTCAACCCTTTACCCAGACTTTCTGTAGATGACTTTCAACTGAATTTCAGTTAGATCATGGTATTGTATTGTTAAGTTACCAATACTCACGATTTTATTTACCCTGACACGATAACATATACGTTACCGAATCTATTAGCGCGTATGATGGAACCCATTAATACGTTTTTTAAAGTGTTTGGTATGCCGGGAAACTATTTTGCCCTTTTACCACATACAGATGCTGTCGACGCCTCTACAGCAGATGACTTATGAAAACATTGTGACAAAATGTAGTTTATTCAATATTGATTCATTCATTAGGGCTTAACGCGGTTTTCAACTATTGTTTAGTATATCACGCGTGCCGGTTCACGTACTTAAGCTACCAGTTCTACTTACAACAAACATCAAAAGTAGCTGGCTGCTTTTCCAAATTGACTGTTAGCCCATTGGTGAAACACGAGTGACGTTTCGTCAAACTTCGAAAATGTTGGCGGAGCTGGTATTCGAACTCATAACCCTTGGCTTTACAGCCTGTGTCGCTACCGACTGAGTTATCGGGGCTCAATAATTAAGCTTCTATTTATTGTAATATCACGAAGTTTTGCGTAGATATTTTATATGTCGTCTGCTGCATACATGTATATCAAGTATACATATTCATTGAGCGGGGCGGGGCGATCACGCACCGGTTTATGATGTAACTTGGATCTGTTTACGATAGTCGACGTATCAGAT
Organism: Serripes groenlandicus; assembly: GCA_031761405.1. Classification (NCBI taxonomy): domain Eukaryota; kingdom Metazoa; phylum Mollusca; class Bivalvia; order Cardiida; family Cardiidae; genus Serripes; species Serripes groenlandicus. The sequence continues at coordinate 198,993 of JASEVX010000283.1, forward strand.
GGCAATTTTAAGATACACCAGCTTTTTCCATGATGTTTTATTTTACTGTATGCATATCTAAACGAAGTCCACTATGCACAGGTACAAAATATTACCTATAAATGAGGCGTGTTAGGGGATATTGATGCCAACTCGAACAGTATAGTGTATGTACACCAGCAACCTGTTGCAACCTGTTATACAGTCATAAATGGCAAAAACACAACATTAACAGAAAAGTTGATTCCTTATTTAATGCAAAAATAACTTTGATGTCAAAAGATGAGGATATTATGAGCTTGTGCATGTCACAAGTTAAAAGTTGGCTTTTGTGCAAAGTTTAGATCCAGAACAGGGATGCACACAGCTCATATATAACTTACAAGATTGTTAGACGAAACTGTCAACTTTTATAGATTCTGATTAAACTGACCAGGTTCACAAGACAATCTGAACATACACTTAAAATAGCTTGTTCCTTTTCTCATACACTCGCTCTGAACTAGTGTGCAGCGGTTGTTTTGTGCATGTTTTATTTGTTCTTGACTGCGCAGGATTTAATTAATCGCATTACAGTAAGAAAAGCTTAACACCGTTTGTACACTATTCAGTCATATCACGGCGGCCAGTTCAGATACGCATGTGTTTCATAGCTTTCTTCGGGACAGGTCCTATGTTCGAGGCTTATTCCCGGAACGTCGACTCGTTCCGCTTAACATCTTTCACTAATCTGGGATTAGGGGGTACCAAAAGGGGTATAGAACTATACATACCATAAATCAATTTATTTGATTTTAAGGATGCACGCATTAAATGCATTTTACTAAAGAATAACTTTTTAACATTATTAATTAAGTTCATACTGTGAATTTATCTGAAGGATAGACGGTAATTGATCAGAATAATTACAATTTAAATGCATGTAACAATTAAGTTGTTTTCTTTTAATCGTTAAGGTATTGTTTTCTAGTCGTAAGTAATTCAATTCAAACTGTCAAGGTCTCTGTTGAACAAATTAACTAAAAACTGTGCCTTTTGATCTTTTTTCTTTAAAACAAAAATAAACTGTTCTCTTACTTATTTGATGTGAATTTAGTTCAAACCGTTAGAAATATACGAATAACCTCGTCAACAGAAAAGGGGTTCATAACTTGACATTTGACGGATAAATTTATCGCGTAAACCGTAGAAGAGAAGACAAGATGTGTCGAACGGGCTTTCCTGTCTACATTCAACTCCCACCCAAACTGGTTTACAGCCATCCAGATGTTCAAAGACATTCAGAACGCAAATAATATGCTGTTTTCTAAAATTTTACTTAATAATGCTGACAAATATCAAAAATAAAAAAGCGATAAGTGCAGTAAAATATCAACATTATTAAATATAAAAAAAATATGTTTTCTCAAATGTTTTAAATTTCGCATGTATATATTTCTTGTTTAAATTTAAAATCTGCATCAGTCTTATTTCAATATCTGTCACATAATTACCCTCTAATGGTCCCCCCGATCCGCTCTACCGACCAGCTAGGGATTAAATCGAGTCGACGTTCCGGGAACACACCGATACAGGCATATATTGGTAAACGTAAATAAATATAAACCAGAAACAGGACCTATATTTTGCTCCGATACAATTACTTTAAACATGCAGACTATTGGAATATATTTGAAATCTCTACTCCGAATTAAATGATTTCATAAAAGTTTCCATTTATTTTTAAAATGAGCATTTCATCATATGCTTTTAACAATGCTCAATGTTGATTAATTGGGATAAAACGTCGTATTCAACAATTGTTCAGTCAAATTACTACAGCCAATTCACATATCTCGACACTGCAAACAATCATGATTAAGGGCACCCAACGTTATGGCATTTGCTAAATGTATATATAGAGATCAGCACGCACATTCATGCTATCCAATGTTGTTGTACATAGTTCGAAGGAATTTCTAGATGTGCCTGCGTGAATACGCATAGTGGTTTCGATCTACACTTCACTGCCTACGCTAAAAACAAATTATATTACCTTTGATAATATATACTTTATGTTGTCGTTTTACATTGTTCTAATATCTTTTGTGTTTTTTAGGGGACATAGATAAATTTCTTTTACATATTTCTATTGAAAATAGCAAAATGCAAGTTTTAAGCCGAATCTTATAAAATGTATGTATATATGTATGACATTTGCTTGCCAAAAAACGATGTTATTTAAACGACGAAACAAACTGTCAGATTACCAGCTCGTTAGTCGGGTCAATAAAAACAATGCCCTGTGATCTATATGCACGTCACCGTCTTTCAATCAGCCTGACAACCAACACAAAATATATCACACGTTTTTCATCTGTCACGTGCTTTATAAAGTGCTACACCCTTTACACGCAAACATTAATGTTTATATTGAAACAAAATCTGTTTTGCGATTCATTTGTCTTCAATGTAGTGTCGTATAAAAAGTGATTTTTGTTTGATTTGGTAAATGAATATAAATTTGTTAATGGATTTATCATAATCGTGTTGATCTTAATAGTATGTGAATGTAAAAATAGGATTATCATTCTCAAAGGTAAGGCTTTATTTCTCAATTATGCTGTAGAACAATGAATTTGATTATAAATGTTTGCAATATGCACATGCAGATTTCATCGCAATAGAGCTCGGACAACTCGATGTTCAAAGTATTTAAGTAAGGTATTTTAGCGACTGTTCCAGTGTTTCTTTGTTTTGGTCTTAGTTTCAGCATATAAAACATACTCGTATATATACATGATGAGTCAAGTTTGCACATATATGCGCATACAAATCCAGGTCTACAGTGTACATGGTACATTTAGTAACAGTGATTTATCTGATCTGACTCAATTGTCATTATTTGATTTAGCCATTGGTTTGCTAATATCCGAGGAAACATGTAATGACCTGAAAATTAGCAGTATACATGTAGATTTGAGTAGGGGGTCATATTTTAAGAGACGTAGAAGTCGCTCCCTTTTCAGTGTTCTCTCTTCCGTCCGTAATTACATCATAAACCGACTCCTGTAGATGCGTTTACAGACTTCTGGTTCGGATTAATGGAAATGGGTTACAATATGAAATATAGTAAATGAAATATAGTAACACAAGTTAAAAGCCAATGAAAAGAGGGAACGTCATCTAAAACATTTAATCTCGAGGAGCTTGAGAAAGAACGTAACTATTATTGAAATTAAATTGCAATATATTAATTTTTTTTATTAACACTCGCCATGCAGAATAATCAATCTGGCGAGCGATTATTTTGAAAAGTAAACAATCGCTCGTGATGCATATGCCTGCAAAATTTACTATTTGGGAAGCAGAGTAAATAATATAGAATAGTTAACATAATGTATAATCGGAAAACAAATTAAAACACACCTACTCGCATTTTTCCGCTGGGGCTTCGCGGGGGCTCCGCGAAAGAAATATAGGCCACTCCCATTTAACATTTTCTGCGGGGGGAACCCTGCAATCCACCTCAAGCGGGCATATCTCTGAAATACCTGTAAAACGCCGGGTTAAGCCGGGGGAGCGACTTAACGCCGACGATTTATCATTTTATCGATACCCCCCTCAACCCGGGGGTGAGGGTTTTTGGGAAAACCCCCTTGAGCTGTACTGTAGATGGTGCTCAACTATTTCTGTTACTAGAAGGGACAAAGGGTTACAATTTACAAAGGGTAATTTGTTCAGGCAGTTGTATTATCTGAAGTATATGATGTACGGTGGGGGCGTAGTGATATCCTTATCCTTTATAATACTTAAATATGATATTTACACATTCAGAGACTTGTAATTTTATTTGGTTACCTAGAATAAGTAAATATTTTTAAACTTATTTGACCTTTGCTTGTGTTTGTATTCGTTATTCAGTCAATAATTGTTTGCAATATTTTTGTTTGGCGTACGGAATTTGGTAGAAATGGTGTTCTCAGCCATTTACATCACGTTACTTTAAAACTTCACTTGAATATATGGCAGCCTTGCTCTCGCAATTCTACCAAAAATGCCTCAAATTAGGCGAAAAACTAAACACTTGCGTCCAACGCCTTGATTTAGGTTACTTTAACCCCATATTGAAGTGGTTAAAGCGTATGCCTCGGCTGTTGGTGATTTGGGTTTGTTGATGTTGTTAACCATATTTGGCGCCCGGGGTTGCAGGAATAGCATTAGACATAATGCTTGCTTTGGTGTCAATGTAAACAATACCGGTTAACCTTCTAATCTACCCAGGTAACATCTCGATATACTGACTGAAATGCTGTTGGATTGGATGGCACATAAAACAGACGTTCTTGGTTTGTAATCTATGAGAGTAACGGTTGCAATAATCAAGTTTAGATTTCGGTTCTAAGTATGTCTAGATATAGGGTATGCCTACATAAAAGAACTTTGCAAATGTCACGGACTGTGGGATAAGATCACCAGTCACTGGGTACGGTTATCTATCAGGTTATGTTCAGGTTTAGTTGATAAACCTTGTATTTATAAATCAACATATTTCACTTAAATGTAAAGGTAAACAAATCAAAATCAAGTTAGATTGGTCAAATTTCTGTTTCAGACAAACTTCCATTACAAACCATTGACATGAAGATAAATATCAAGAACAAATAGACCCAAAACATTGCCTAAGGATGTTTCTAAGCTTAGGACAAAACATGATCAAATAAATTCAAAGCTTTAGCGAATTTGTCGTGTGTGACTTAAAGTCAAGACGAACACTCCATTTGTTTCGAGCATATCTTACGTCGCTCCATTTAAAGTAATCACCAAGACTGTTGAGACGTATGAAATCTGTGAAGAACGAATATCCAGATCAATCCTCACATTCACACAGATTGCTCTATCTTTGATCTACTTGACTGTAGTCACAGATTGATGTTTAACGAATAACATGTACATGTTTAGTCAGGAAGGTTGAATGCTGTGGCAGGTTTTTGTTCAACACTTTTCAAAGGTACTAACTGGTTGCCTTTTGTTGAGTCAACTTCAATACTTTATAACGAACGTACGCGTTTTAGGTGTCGTTAAAGAAAAAACAGTTGTTCTGGCGATACGGGAATAATGACTGATAATAAGCATATTGATAGCTTGTTACGGAATTGTTATTTTTATTAGACAATTAGTCAAACAGGAACACCATCCGTAATATAGATTCGTCCTGATGAAGCTGTCTAATAGGTAACACATATGACTGATGAATAGAAGACATAACGGAAGAACATAAGTAGTAAAACAATTTGTGTATTGAACAAACACATTTACATTGACAGTAGCATCAACAAAGCAGTTTATTTGTTCAATAGAAAACACAATACAATGTTAACTTGTTCAATAGAAAACACAATACAAAGTTTATTTGTTTAATGGAAAACACCATACAAAGTTTATTTGTTCAGTGGAAAACACCATACAAAGTTTATTTGTTCAATGCAAAACACAATACAAAGTTTATTTGTACAATGCAAAACACCATACAAAGTTTTTTTGTATAATAGAAAACAACGTACAACGTTTATTTGTTCAATAGAAAACACCATACAAAGTTTTCTTGTTTAAAAGGAAACAGAATACAAAGTTTATTTGTTCAATGGAAAACACCATATAAAGTTTATTTGTGTAATAGAAAACCCCATACAAGTTTTTTTGTAAAATGGGAAACACCATACAAAGATCATTTGTATAATATAATACACCATACACAGTTTTTATGTAAAATGGGAAACACCATACAATGTTTACTCGTATAATAGAAAACACCATACAAAGTTTATTTGTTCAATGGAAAACACCATACAAAGTTTATTTGTTCAATGGATAACACCATACAAAGTTTATTTGTTCAATGAGAAACACCATATAAAGTTTATTTGTGTAATAGAAAACCCCATACAAGTTCTTTTGTAAAATGGGAAACACCATACAAAGTTTTTATGTAAAATGGAAAACACCATACAATGTTTACTTGTATAATAGAAAACACCATACAAAGTTTATTTGTTCAATGGAAAACACCACACAAAGTTTATTTTTTCATTGGAAAGCACCATACAAAGATTATTTGTTCATTGGAAAACACCTTAAAAAGTTTATTTGTTCAATGAAAAACACCATACAAAAGTTTATTTGTATAATAGAAAACACCATACAAAATTTATTTGTTCAATAGAAAACACCATACAAAGTGTATTTGTTCAATAGAAAACACAATACAAAGTTTATTTCTATAATAGACAACACCATGCAAAGCTTATTTACACAATGGGAAACACCATTAAATGTTTATGTGTACCATAGAAAAGACCATACAAAGTTTAATTGTTCAATAGAAAACACCATACACAAATAATTTGTATAATGGAAAACAACATACAAAGTTTATTTGTATAATAGAAAACACCATTAAAAGTTTATTTGTTCAATGGGAAACACCATACAAAGTTTATTTGTACAATAGAAAACACGAAACAAAGCTAAATGCACAATAGAAAATATCTTTCTAAGCTTATATGTATAATAAAAAATACAATACAAAGTTAAAAGTAAAAAAGAAAACATCATATAAACATCATATAAAACAGAAAAGACATTAACGAATTTCAGTAAACTAATTCCAGTTCATTAGCAATAGATAAAGCATACCCTTACACATGTCATCACCATTTTCCTATAGTAAACGTGTACATTTTCCCATGGAAGGACTTATATTGTATTTGAGGGACATTGAAAAGACGCCGTGTCACGATACAAAACATATGGTTGAAAAGTGATACATCAACAATAAAGTTCTACATTTATTATAGCTTTGATCTCACCTCTCGAGTCAATATATTGAACTTGATATCATCTTTGAGGAACCTCGAAAAACACAGAAAATCGGTTTCGAGATATCTCGACGGAAAGTGTTACACTAGCAGATAAGTTCTAAATTAAACTTGAGATCACCGAAACGACGATGTGTCACGATACAAACCGACATCTTGGTGAAAAGTTTCAGGTTGACGACATTTTTCTATCTCTAAAACATTATCATTATCTGTTGAGTTATTGGTGCCACTCTCTCTTAAATTGGAATGTTTTACGATTGTATATTGTATTATGGATCGGTGGCCTAAATTCAAGAAATATTAATGTATATGTATTATGTGAATGCTACGAGAACCAACAGGAACTTAAACAAAGTAAAGTCAAGTTAGTGTTAGTTATACCACATCCGAAGTGAAAGGGGTAGTCAGTCTAACATACTTTGTCAATCATTTCTCAAGGTCTTCTCCCCTAGAAAATATAAACCTCCTTACATCATATAGACATTCGTTACAGAACAGGGCATGTAAATGGTCATCTTTCGGTCGAGATCAAAGTACAAACATCTTCATTACTTCTTTTTCCAACAACAGTTTCAGAAGTTGTCTACTGAAATAAACTGTCAAAAATCGTAAACCTCCTTACATCATATGGACATTCGTTACAGAACAGGGCATGTAAATGGTCATCTTTAGGTCGAGATCAAAGTACAAACATCTTCATTAATTCTTTTTCCAACAACAGTTTCAGAAGTTGTCTACTGAAATAAACTGTTATTTTTACGACAACAGTTTCAGCAGTTGTCTACTGAAATAAACTGTTATTTTTCCGACAACAGTTTCAGAAGTTGTCTACTGAAATAAATTGTCAAAAATCGCATGCATCAATTATATAATTATTTAAAGGAGAAAAGCAAAACCATTGATGAATTAAAATAAACTTTTTAACCTTAAGTATAGACATGCCACAATTTGCATACTGTCAATGGCTTATTTCAAACAACCTTAGCGATAGTTTTACAGGTATCGATAAATCGTACTTGTTGTTAGATTTAAAATGTTTGATGAATCTTTCAGGGTAGAATTTGTTTTTACATAATAGTAGCAATGGCTGCACTGCTTGGCACTCAGGGTTGCGGGGTTAGCATTACGACTGACTGGCTGGTGTCAGTATAAATGGACGAGTAGTATTGGTAACTTACCCATGAAACGACGTGATATAAATGAAACAATGATGAAATCGGCTTGAAACACCAAAAATTCAATTAATTGTTTAGACATAAAAAAACCATTGGTGTTTCGAGCAATTTCACCTTTTGTCACAATATTTCAGAAGTCGGGTGTTGCACATGCGTAAGAAAACGTCTATATGAGTGAAAGGGTTAAGCTCCGTCTTCAAACTGTCAAACTAATAAAGTCTGGTCCGCGTTTTTCATATGAGCCATTCCACCAGAAAACCAACATATTGGATTCTGCGTAATGAATCGACCCTGATCAGCCTGCGCATCCAACGCAGGCTAATCCGGGCCGACACATTTCGTCTCTGGGGGATAGAGGTATAGGGTAATGATTCCTGAAACAGAAAATCCACAGGAGGCGAAAAGTGTATGTCTGGTTTAGTATGCACGGCATGCTTAGGCTGATCCGGACCGATACTTTACGCCCATTACACACTGTTGGTTTTTCTCATGGAACGGCTCATTTCTTCTTAGTGGCGAACATTGTCGATCCCGATCAGACCATCACTGAGACGTTCCTGTCATTATTTGTAAACAACACCTCTACACTAATCAACCCTTTAACCCTTTCCATCACATGGACGAACTGTGAAATATCTCTGTAAAAGGACGTAAAAGTATTGAATGCAGTTGAAAACAGTGTAACCAAAGGAGAAATTGCTCATAATTGGAACTTTTTCTGTCGTCACAATGTTTCAAGAAGTCGTCTGCTTCATATGCGTCGAAATGCGTCTATATATGGGCAATAATTAATCAGATATCTTAAAATTAACAATTCCACTCGGATACAGGCATTTTGACGCCTCTGTGACTTTCTAAAAACATTCAGACAAATGGAGAACTTGCTCATGGTGAGCAATTTCTCCTTTTTCCATTATGTTGTTATATTTATTTATTTTATTTCAAAAGTCGTCTCCTTCAGATGCGTCAACATGTGTATACATGTATATGTGGGAAGGAGTTTATCAGCCATCTTCAACGGTCTGTATCCGTATGTACAGGATACTGGCACACTGTATACATGTTGCTTCATTTAACCCTTGCCATCATACAACATAGCCGCAGCAGACGAATTTGAAAACATTTAGACAACAGATGGAAAGTCTCTATTAATGAAAGTATTAATAATGATTCAATCGAGTTGAAAGCATCCAGGGGTTTTGAATTCGAATCCCGGCACGGCCAACTTTCTTTGAAAACCAGGAAACACATGAGTACATGAACTGGCCTCCGTGATATGACTGAGAAAATGTTAAAAACGGCGTTCAACCCCAATCAATCAATAAATCTCTCCCAATTCGCAGCGGTCATGGGTAAATGCCAATGCACAAGGAACACGTACTAGCATAGCACCTGTTTGTCTCATAAAAATAACGAATAAAGTGTTACATGGCTGCGATATGACTGATATTATGTTGAACACGTACTAGCACAGCACCTGTTTGTCTCATAAAGATCACGAATAAAGTGTTCCATGGCTGTGATATGACTGTTTGTCACATAAAGATCACGAATAAAGTGTTCCATGGCTGTAATATGACTAAACTTATGTTGAACACGTACTAGCCCAGTACCTTTTTGTCACATAAAGATCACGAATAAAGTGTTCCGTGGCTGTGATATGACTGATGTTATGTTGAACACGTGCTAGCCCATACCTGTTTGTCTCATAAAGATCTCGAATAAAGTGTTCCAAGGCTGTGATATGACTGTTTGTCACATAAAGATCACGAATAAAGTGTATCATGGCTGTCATATGACTGATATTATGTTGAACACGTACTAGCCCAGTACCCGTTTGTCTCATAAAGATCACGAATAAAGTGTTCCATGGCTTTGATATGACTGTTTGTCACATAAAGATCACGAATAAAGTGTTCCATTGCTGTAATATGACTGATATTATGTTGAACATGGTGTAAAGCCACTGTACGGTTATACAATCTAACGGCATAACGTGTTTATGCGAACTTGCTACCTCGAATAAGAAAATTTGGTACCGCCATGCATAACATGGCATTGTGACAGGAGCGCATGCATAGTGATAAAAGCTAACCGTTTTCGTTAAATAGGGGCAATTAAAAGCCCCTGTACCACGACTTGCAAAAGTATTGTGACAAAAAAGTATCCTTTTTGCCACGATGTTATCAACTGAACCCGATTCATCTGCTGCAGATTTGTTGTATGTGGGAAAGGGTTTATACATGAGCCGTGCACCGAAAGAAACGAACCCTGGTGTATATGTGAAAACTGTGATCTAATTTAATTGTAAACACGTTTAACAGGTTCCGTTTCTAGAGAGCCAACGTGAATGTTTCGCGACCAGTGTACAACCAGATAAGACGGCGGATGTACTGGCTGATCTGGATATACGCTACTCGTAAACCTCTCAATGTTTTTGTTGTTTTAGTTGTTTTTTATTTTTTGTAGACTGCTGCTTGTATAGATCTTGTTTGTTTCTATATTCCAAATCATTAGGTACCTCTGTTATATTGATTTTGTATACTCTCGTAGTTTATGTTTCAAATCATTTAACTGGTCACAATTTTTTCAAAGTTCCCCTGTGTCATTGTTAGAAATAAATGTCAGCTTCACATAAAGTTCAATAGTCCTTGAAGTCACAACTCTACATAAAGTTCAATAAACCCTGAAATCAAAACTGTTTTTCACTTGATTTATTGATTTATAAGGATTTAACGCTGTTTTGAACAATTGTTCAGTTATATCACGGCGGCCAATTCACAAACCCATGTTTTTTATAGCTGTATTGCACCAGTACTCCACACAACTGGCTTTCCCAGCAACTGACTGCTTTTTCAGGTAGACTATTAGCAAATGTGTGGAAGGCGAAAGCTGCTTGTCGCTTTGGTTTTTTGTCTGTTATCTACCTACTTCGGTTTGGCTTATCGGGTATACGAGTACGGTTGTGGGTATAGTTAACGCACATACTAGCTTCATTGAGTAGGACTTAACAAACTTATCTACCACGATGGTTAATTTCTTCATCAAAAACATTCCCTCTTACAGATGTTGTTTGATTGTTTGGTATTTTACGTCGTTTACAAAAACATTTCAGTTATATCACGGCATTTTCTGGGTATGTTTCCAGTACTACTGGTACATTTAAACTATTGATTCGATTTATGCTAATACCACAATCTCTACCACCAAGGAGAGCCATTACAACCGTTTTTGGGATAGGGGCGTTTCGCCACTATCCCATAGCGAAGCTGCTTTCGAAAAATCGGATTAAAGCTGCAACCACAGTCCACATGTGTATACCTACACCAAAATCGAGTTTTGATTGGTTATAATCTGCCTTTTCAACGATTTCATTGGTTCGACCGAATCACGAAACCCTCCGCTTGCATAAATTTATGAGACAAAATAGTTTCTATGAATGAAACACACTCTGAACTATGGTTGACCTCAATGTCAGTAGTGTGAGGTAACGTCGACCGTTCTGTGACCCCATTAGTTTACAACAGTCGACTTATAGAGAAATGTGCAAAGCACTGTAAATAAAATTATTGAAAGGAGTTGAAACCATTGTGGTAAAAGTAGAAATTGCCTACGAAAAGCAATTTCCCCTTTTGTCACAATGTTTTCGATTGTCGTCTGCTGCACATGCGTCTGTAAGCGTCTGTAGGCGGACAATGGTTACATCCTCCCCATGGAAGCGGAACCCTTTCCGTGATACTATAACAGTTCGAATATTTAAAAAATATTGTTGAAAATGGAGCTATTGCTGACAATGAGCAATTCCTCCTTTTCACACAATGCTTTCAAACACGTTTCAAATTAATTCTTTTCATATTTAAACGTTTTACTATGGACGTTCTTTCCCTCTTTCTCCCTTCCGGACACACTTTGAATAACATACTAGAGATGAATGATTACGAGCAATTTTGCCTTACATCAAGGGGAAAAATATATAGTTGAAACCTTTGTGGAAAAAGAGGAAATGGGTCATGATAAACAATTCTGCAGCCGTCTGCTGCACATGCGTCAAAAAGCGACTGTAAGCGGGAAAGTGTTGAACCGTTCCCGTTATAGCTACTTAGTTACAAACAAATGTTGAAAGTATATTTGCAAACGGAGCAATTGCTGACAATGAGCAATTCCTCCTTTTCAAACAATGCTTTGAAACATGAATCAATTTGTTTCTATAACCTAGATAACGAAAACATTTGTCTACAGTTATTATTTTAACCTTTGCCCCTTTTAGACACATTTGACTAACCTTAACAGATGAATGATAATCAACAAGTTTGTCTTTTTCCAAAATGTTTTCATCACTATTCAAAATCATACTTTTATTAATTCAGGTCAATAGTTATGCCTTAGTTCAATGTTGTTTGCTGTATATTTAGTCTATGTGGTCAAGGTTAAGGAATACTGTAAACAAACTTGTTACAACATAATTCGTCCAAAGAGAGAGGTCCTACTGTGTATACATGCCATGAAATAATGTTACAAACGGTCTCACCGCTACTAGGGAATTGTTGGTAAAACAGGTCGCGTTTTGTGTTGAATATTCTCATGTGTCGCTGTATGTAGACCCTACTAGGAAATAGAAATTAAATCTACAAATTATAGATAAGTTAATTTCAACATTGATTGATTGGGGTTGAACGCCGTTTTTAACATTTCTTCAGTCATATCACGGCGGCCAGTTCACCTACAAATGTATTTCCTGGTTTTCTCAAACCAGTACTCCTCACAACAATCTTCCCAAGCAACTGGCTGCGTTTCCACATAGACTTAGCCCATTGGTGAAAGACGAATGACGCATGTCGCATTGACTTTTGTCAAACGTCGGAAAGAAATTTGGCCGAAATTGTCAACACATCCGAGTTATAACCGCAAGGTCATTATTTATTTTATAATTGAGAAGCTTCTAGCGATTTTGGGACTAAAATTATAATGTATATGCATTTGCGTTAATTGAAGACTCAACGTTCATCAACGTGTAATATAGTCCTAGATGTATCTGTTGACAAATAAACTAGAAATGTAGTCTATATAGGTTTTTAAAAATTAACCTTGACGGTCCGGTCCCGTTTCGGAGATACAATTAAATTGCAAATACTTTACAAATACCATAATCTAAGCTGACGTGTTTTGATGCATCGAACCAGTCTTCTGTAATCAATACTTTATGAGTTGTCTCTGTCTGTAAAGCTTGGAGGTATAATCCGGCGTCCGGCCGGCTGTCTGCCTGAATGTGCATTCGTCCGTCCGTCATGGATTGCATGTATTGGTTAACACGTTGTTTCTGTATGGCAGATTTATTTCAAAGTGGTCACAATTATACCCGTGTGATCAGGAGAACGGCAAAGTACTAGGTACATAACTCTGGTCTGTTTTTTCAGTTATCTCCATCTTTCCTTATTTAGTTCAGCGATTGTCTCAATTAACTTTCATTGTATCAATTTCAAACTTGGTTTGTAGGTAACTTATGACCTACAGATTTGCAGTGCACCATTACCATAAATTTAGCATGCTGCGTTTGGAGTGTGTATATTTTTGTCTTTCCATGTTCTCACTTATTATATGCAACACATGCGTTCCGTGAAATTCACTTTTTTGTTAATGAGTGCCTCCCCAAGCTTTGTATTTCGTCAAATCTAATTTGTTTTTTAGGTGTAAACTCAATTTTTTTATTTCTTCGGTTATTGTCTCAATATATGTCCAATATATCAATTTAAGACTTGGTGTATAGGAAACTCAGAGCTGCAATTGTGCAGTGCAAAAGAAACATAACTCTATCATACTTTCGATTGTCTTTCATTTATCAGCATGATTACAATATACATTGTGGATCTTTAGTGATTTCTGAACTAGAAATATTTTAATTAAGGGTAGTTGCTCGGTTTTTTTTGTCAATCTTTTGTCCTTCGATATTTTGTTTATACAAAAAAAGGGTAAAACTTTGACAAATGAGGTATATGTTATCGGCAGGCAATATGTGTTGCTTCAAATATTTTTGGTTTGGTTTGTTTAAAGGTCATTGTTTCATTGTTTCAACAATGTTTGTCCATATGATCTATGCCATATGTTTTCAACTTACATATGCCCCTATACCATCAGCGTTTCAGCGCTTTGATTAAAGTCGTTGATATATGACTGATTTTGCACATGTAACTTACCTCTTACACATCTGACAAACAGAGCAAACTTGTCTAGGCGATAGTCATGAGACAGCTTTTCTTCATTCGTGTAGCTGGAGATATCAATGTATTAACCCTGACTCATATACTGACGTTTTATGATGCCTCTGCAGCAAACATCTGTTTAAAACATTGTGACAAAAAATAGAAATTGCTCATATTTCATTCATTATTAGCCTTTCGTTTATCTAGGTTTTTATTTTTGTTTGCCCTAGATGGTTTCAAAGTCATCTGCTGCAGAATTGTTGAATGTGGTGAAAATCGATTTTACGACATAGACATACTTTCAGCTGAACACGAGTCAGACACCTTACATTACGAACACTGAGGGTCATAAACCAATGGCAAGTTAACCCTTTCCAACATAAACATATCTGCAGCAGATGACTTCTTAAAAACATTTAAAAACATTGTGACAAAAGGAAAATTTGCTCATGATGAGCAGTTTCTCCTTTTGTCACAATGTTTTCGCCTTCATTCATTTTATTTTAAAAGTCTTCAGCTTCAGATGCGTCAACATTGCTATATGTGGGAAAGAGTTTATCAGCCATCTTAAACGGTCTGTATCCGTATGCACAGGATATGTGCCCACTGTGTATACATGTTTCTTCCTTTAATCCTTGCCATCATACAACATATATGCAGCAGACGAATTTGAAAACATTTATACATCAGATTGAAAGTCTCCGTTGTTTTGTCACAATGCGCGAAAATGTCGTCTGCTGCAAATGCGTCGTAATACGTCTTCGTGCAAGAAATGTTCCAACGCTTGCTTATGATAAGAATTATTGTGATATATGTAATCGATAAATCCAAATGACAGAACAAGGTCTGTGTACACTTTGTCAAAAGTCATAACAGAGCGTTAAACGTGGGGAAGTCCTAATCTTGCGTTCCGAGTTCGACCCATTCGCAGCGTTCATTGTGGAATGCCCGTGCTCAAGGCATACGTTCTAGCTTAGTATAACGGCTATGATATGACTGATATTATGTTGAACACGATGTAAAGTCACTGTACGGTTACACAATCAAACGGTGTAAAGTCACTGTACGGTTACACAATCAAACGGTGTAAAGTCACTGTACAGTTACACAATCAAACAGTGTAAAGTCACTGTACGGTTACACAATCAAACGGTGTAAAGTCACTGTACGGTTACACAATCAAACGGTGTAAAGTCACTGTACTGTTACACAATCAAACGGTGTAAAGTCACTGTACGGTTACACAATCAAACAGTGTAAAGTCACTGTACGGTTACACAATCAAACAGTGTAAAGTCACTGTACGGTTACACAATCAAACGGCAAAACGTGTTCTTCCGATCTTGCTACACCGCGAAACAGAACATTTGGTACGGCCATGCATTATGACAGAATAGCATGCACAACCTAAATAGAGCAGGTAATAAACAAGAAGCCTGGTGATTAAAGCAAAACTTAACCCTTTCCCTTAAATAGGGGCAATTTAAAGCCCCTGCAGCAGAAGTTGCTCAAGATGAAGTATTTCTCCTTTTGCAACAATGTTTTCAACTGAACTAATATTCAATTATAAGACTTCCATTTACAGAGATTTTACATATGTTGCCAAGATGTTTTCAAAGTCGTCTGCTGCAGATTTGGGTTTATACATGAGTCGTGCACCGAAAAAAATCCAAACCTTGGTGTATATGTGAAAAATGTGATATAATTTAAATGTAAACGCTTTTAACAAAGGTTCCGTTTCTAGAGAGCCAACGTGAATGTTTCGCGACCAGTGTACAACAAAGGTTCCGTTTCTAGAGAGCCAACGTGAATGTTTAGCGACCAGTGTACAACAAAGGTTCCGTTTCTAGAGAGCCAACGTGAATGTTCAGCGACCAGTGTACAACAAAAGTTCCGTTTCTAGAGAGCCAATGTGAATGTTTAGCGACCATTGCATAACAAAGGTTCCGTTTCTAGATAGCCAACGTGAATGTTTCGCGACAAGCGTACAACAAAAGTTCCGTTTCTAGAGAGCCAATGTGAATGTTTAGCGACCAGTGTACAACAAAGGTTCCGTTTCTAGAGAGCCAACGTGAATGTTTCGCGACCACTGTACAACCAGATTGGACTGTGCGGATGCGCTGGCTGATCTGGTTATACGCTAGTCGTAAACCTCTAACTGTTGTTGTTGTTGTTGTTTTTGTGGAACACTGCTCGTATAGATCGTGTTTGTTTCTATATTTCAAATCATTAGGTACATATCAGTGATTACCTCTGTTATATTGATTTTGTATACTTCGTATTGTATTCTATGTTTAAAATCATTTTGTCTGGTCGCAATTTCTTAATGTTCCCCTGTCATTGGAAGAAATAAATGTCAGCTCCACATAAAGTTCAATAGACCCTTAAATCAAAAACTGTTTTGATTGATTGATTAATAAGGGTTTAATGCCGTTTTGAACAATTGTTCAGTTATATCACTGCGGCCAATTCACTAACCCATGTATATGCATGTTGGCTTACATTCAGACGTAAATTTGTGTATCAAACCTGTAACTAACTGTGGCAGTTTAATAACAATTTCAACATGTATATATATCTGTCACATATAACTCTTTCGGCGAATCAGATGACGTTTACAACTGTTTTGGGGAAGTGAAACATTGCCCAAAACAGTAGTTCAGTAATTTAACGGCGTGTCCTGTGTACATTTTCAGTGCTGATTTGAAGCTTATCCTTACGCCAGCTTTCCCGTCCGCAACACTTAGCGCCATGGAGCGAAACAACTACTACAACTTTCAAGTCTTTGGTATGACCCGACCAGGGATTGAACACTGGTTGCCCGCTTCCAGCCTTCAGGTTTTTATTGCATATTTGAACCTTTATCTTTCTATTCTTCTGACGAAGAGTACGCATTGGAGTACATGCGTATGCCTGGATACGCGCCTGCACAAGATAATAGATACAACACACAAACAAGAATCTGATTTAGTATCTGACACAACAGCGAATGCATTTGTAAGCATGTAAAGACTTGATCCGAAATGAGCTACATGCTTCAAAAAAGACTTGTGATTTCGAGAATAAAATTACTTCTGACCAATCAAACATTTAAGCACCGACACAGTGTGCTCTTAATGTAAAGTTCAGTAGTTTTGAAGCCAGTCAAGTCGTTAATTAACACACTTGTTAGACTGGATTTGATCACATGTTTGCCATGAACTCATGGACAGCCAAGCTTAGGGATGTGATTATGATTCAATGGTGTTAGGATAAATGGATTAGTAGTACTGGTAACCTTACCCAGGAGACGCCGATATATAACTGAAAAATAGTTGAAAATGGCGTAAAATACAAATAAACAAACAAGTTAAATCAAAACTTTAAGTACTGTCGGGAAAATAATGTTCATACATTCACAATTAAAAGTAATATGCTTGCTACAAATTCATAGGGCAATATTTATAGGGGCGAATGATCATATTTGGGCTGCAAAATTGTGTTCGGTCTTCCGTAATTCTCAAAATGTTTCGGATGAGAAAACATAGTAGGCCGTAGGATAGTAGGCCGTAGGCTAGTAGGCCGTAGTAAAACGGGGTGAACCCATAAAATCGTGGACAGTTCGAAATAGGCCGTAACTCAACTTGGAGGCGGTCTGTTGTGGGACGGGAAGCATGTGTATCCCCGGCTTCTCACGGTTCTTTTTACATTTTGTCACGTTCAATCACGACGTGTCCCGGCGTGTGACGGTTTACGGCCAAGCGCGCTACGGCACGTTGCGTTCTTCTACGGTCTGACATGTTCAAGAAAGGCGCTTCCCGGCGTATGACGGTTTATGGGCCCGGCGCGTTGCGTTCTACTACGGTCTGACACGGCGTGGCACGGTCTGGAGAGAGGTATATAAATCAAGGGGGCAGGCAGGGGAGTTTCATTCGAGTCTGAGCAATCGACGACACATATCTGCATCTACACTACGAAGAGAGAAGACAAAACTTTAAGAAAGAAAGTCAAGACCTAAGAAGGCCACCCCACACCGTCGTGCACCACCTATACCATTAGAGGAGCAGGAGGCAGGCTGAAGATCTTCGCCGTTCACCGCGGCCAGCTGAAGAGGAGCGTGCTTGCTGCGGCTGACCCGGTCCCTGAACTGGAACCAAAACATGAGGGCTGAGGAGGCTTACGAAGACGCACCTGATAAGCGGAAGAATAGTTACAGCTTAAGCTTACTCTGGATAACAATTGTATTTGGAAATTGCCAGTGCAAAAACCATATCATTATATTGTCTCTTGCAAATTAAAGATACATCTAAGGGCAGTACTCAATAACTTAACCAAGTCTACCTCAATGAAGCGTGTTTGTGTTACGGCTTGGCTGTTTTAGGAACATTTAACTTATGATAGGTTGGTATCTCATAATCTCGAAGCTAGTCCATGGGAACAATCACTGAAGTTGAAATGTGTTGAGGCAACCTGTATGTATGTACTCTGACCCGTCCTCAAGTATTGTTTTTGTGAATACGTAGTACAATAAATTGAAATTTGCTTTAATTGACCATGGGTTT
>JASEVX010000284.1:0-146900 GCA_031761405.1 Serripes groenlandicus
TCATGAGTTAAGTTTCTGATCCTTTCATGAATGAGTTTAAGTATAATGATTTAACAACAATTGACATATACGTATTCATAAATACATCAAGAATACCCTTTGAATACTTCCGTATGGCATTTGTGACAGTGTAGATTCAGATCAGCCATCGTATCGAGTCCGACGTCAATAATCACGTTCTTGCACTAACTGATATTGAACTTGGATTATTTTTCTAGGTTATCAGGAATCTTTAATTTTCTTTTATTATTTTCAAACGTCATATATATATATATATATCACTTATCTCTCGTTCTCTTCTCTCTCTCTCTCTCTCTCCTCTCTCTCTCTCTCTCTCTCTCTCTCTCTCTCTCTCTCTCATCTCTCTCTCTCTCTCTCTCTCTCGCTCCTCCTCTCGCTCTCTCTCGCTCTCTCTCTCTCCTCTCTCTCTCTCTCTTCTCTCTCTCTCTCTCCTCTCTCTCCTCTCTCTCTCTCTCTCTCTCTCTCTCTCTCTCTCTCTCTCGCTCTCTCTCTCTCTCTAGGTTCATTGCTGGCCTTTATTCCCACGAATAAAGAACTATTCTGTATTCTATAAAGACAATCATTAACATTATTGCTAATAAAAACAGCATGCAAATTATGTAATGGAGACTCATTAAATATGCAAGTACGGCTTAGTTTGTTACCTGTCATTTCATTGTTGAAGTAACCAAATTGAAAATATCTAAAAAGACTGTACAACTCTAGACATAATCATGACATGTTATAAATTGATCTATTGATTGATTGATTGGAGGTTAACGCCATGTTCAACGGTATTTCATTTATATCAAGGGTGATCAATAATACATTGAGGCTAAATAATGGATATGTAATAATTATCATTATTATTTCTTTATTACATAACTACATGTAAAATAACGGATATGTTATCAATACTATTTGTTTATTACATAACTGCGTGTAAATAACGGATATGTAATAATTACTTTTGTTTTTTAAAATAACTACATATAAAATATTGAATATTGGATATGTAAACATTACTATTTCTTTATTACATAACTGGTGTTAAATAACGGATATCTTATCATTACTATTTACTTTATTACATGACTTCGTGTAACATAACATATTTGTTATCATTGCTATGTCTTCATTACATAACTACATGTAAAATAACGGATATGTATGTACATGTAATCATTACTATTTATTTATAACAAAACTTGCATTTAAAATAACGGATATGTAATCATTACTCTTTGTGTTTTAGGCGGTGACAGTAACCACCAGAATCAAAGCGCTGAAGGCGCTGAATTTGTTTGGGTACATAAAACTGTTCAAACATTTGCCTTTGCATAGATGTGTGATTTATAAACTATGCATTGTTTATAAATATTACAACTTCGGGTAAAAGAATAAATGACGCATCCGTTAAAATTAAATGCCATTTTAGTTGTCTATAAAAATAAATCATGAGACATACATGTGAATATTATATTTAATGTCCAAGTTTCAAAAGACATGTAAAACAAATGGATAACCATTATGGCCCCGACTCACTCATCTAAGTATTTAATAATTTTTGTTACAAAAAAATTCACCATTGACCAAGGGTTTTCTAAAATCTTACTCAAAAGCTTCCTGCTTAACAAGAGATTTTTCAAGTTTTCACTATAGCCATATAAGGCCAAATAGCCCTGCTCCCCTGGCGGCCATGTTTTTCGACCAATGAACATGGCTTGGAGGAATCTGATAGATGGTCTCCCAATGAACATTTCTACAAAAAGAATTGAAAATTGGCCAAAAACTTTCGGATGAGAAGATTTTTCAAGTTTTTACTATAGCCATATTAGGCAAAAAAGCCCCGACCGCTGGCGGCCATGTTTTTCGACCAATCAACTTGGCTGGAAGGAATCTGATAGAGGGTCACCCTAGGAACATTTCTACAAAATTATTTGAAAATCGGCCTGACACTTTTGGAGGAGAAAATTGTTTTGAGTTTACACTATAGCCATATAAGGCAAAAAAGCCCCGCTCCCTGGCGGCCAAGGAACACTGTAGCAACGTTAAATGTCGCACCAACGCTAAATGTCACACTTGACGTTTTATGTCACAAGGCTGACGCTAAACGTCGCAACCAAAGCTAAATGTCGCAAAACCTTCTGACGTTATATGTCGCATCTGTAACGCCAAATGTCGCAAAACAAGGTACTGCCGCTATATGTCGCAACATCAACGCTAAATGTCTCACTCCTTTATAAGCACTCTTTTGTAGTATTACTGTTTCACAATGTACAAATTACAATGTTTCATCTCGCTCTGTCCCTTCTTTTTTTAGTTATAGCTCCTGAAGTAGTCATTTTTTTGCGACATTTAGCGTCAGCCTTGCGACATATAACGTCAAGTACGACATATATACAAGCTATATATGCACTCTCGTACTATCGATATGGATTCGCACACTTACGATAAGGACTCTCACACAAGCGATATGCACTCTTGTACTAACGATATGGATTCGCTCACTAACGATATTGATTCATACACTTACGATATAGACTCTCACAAAAGCTGTATGCACTCTCGTACTAACGATAATGACTCGCACACTAACGATATGGACTCTAGTAATAGTGGTTCATCAGAATAACAGATTGCGCTTTGTGTTTATACATTCCTTGCGGGCCAATGACTGGCTCTTTCTGCGGATAGCCACATTTTGTGGCTGGTATACAATAGATGGAATATGGTATAAACGTCCAAGACATTTTTTTTGTAAACACATGTACACGGACATACACTGTGACATAACGTTATAACATGTACAATTTTCTTAAGTTTTTTAAAACTGTAAAATTAAAGAAAATTGTACATGTTATAACGTAATGTAACAGTGTATGTCCGTGTACATGTGTTTTCAAAATGTTAATGCGTTCTATGGATAGCCACATATTGTAACTGGTATACAATTGTCTCTCTTGTCACAAACTTTATAAGATAATACTGGAATAAAAACTGACACGGAATAAGTAACATGCTTTTTGTTGCCATTCCTTAACCTACTTATAAAAAAGTTTATAAATGTAGCACTTTAACATCCCGTAACTGATACCTTGAACGTTTATACCATATTCCATCTATTGTATACTAGCCACCAAATGTGGCTATCTGCAGATAGAGTAGAGCCAGGCATTGGCCCGCGAGGAATGTGTTAACACATCACGGATTGCCTGCACTAACCAACAGCCAGGTCCTGCTATTCATATAATTCTTCTAACACTAAAAGGCGACACAGATATATCACAGAACCGGTAAGGGTTGAGATACAACCGAGGCGGTTGTGTCTTGCTCACAATGTCTTTGAACAATCTATTCACCCGTTGAAGGGAGTATCGCGACGAAGGATTTTGTTTCGAACCAAGGTTAACAATAATATACCAAATCAACTGTGGTAGTTCTACATGGTGCTTTTGATGAACGTGTTTCGGTTTCCGTTTTAAATGTATCATTTCTCACAATCTGTTATTCTAATGAACCACTATTACTAGAGTCCATATCGTTAGTGTGCGAGTCATTATCGTTAGAACGAGAGTGCATATAGTTTTTGTGAGAGTCCATATCGTTAGTGTATAAATCAATATCGTAAGTGAGCGAATCCATATCGTTAGTACAAGAGTGCATATCGCTTGTGTGAGAGTCCTTATCGTAAGAGTGCGAATCCATATCGATAGTACGAGAGTGCATATATATTTTGACTATATGTCGCACTTGACGTTATATGTCGCAAGGCTGACGCTAATTGTCGCAAAAAATGACTACCTCAGGAGCCATAACTAAAAAAAGAAGGGACAGAGTCAGATGAAACATTGTAATATGTACATTGTGAAACAGTAATACTACAAAAGAGTGCTTATAAAAGAGTGCGACATTTAGCGTTGATGTTGCGACATATAGCGGCAGTACAATTTTTTGCGACATTTGGCGTTACAGATGCGACATATAACGTTAGAAGATTTTGCGACATTTAGCGTTGGTTATTTACTTCGTGCTCAGGTGAGCTAAAAAAGAAACATCTATCCAAATGAAAGAGTAATTGAAATCATGCATTATAAAAGGATTAAATGCTCCAGAGAAAACCAATACCTGTGCCGTCCGAATTTTACTCTACAGTATACACCTAAGCTGGCCGCTGTTTCCTTTAAAGGGTGTTTAAGCTTGCCAAATCAATTAAGGATGCGTGACCATACACTGTTAATTACCATTGTTTACGAGTGTCATTCCAAACAAATTATAAATGTAACCCCTTTTCCCAATAAACCTATCATATACATGTATGTATTTGTAACTTGCCGGGATGTGTCGATACCGTCATGGTACAATGTGATATATGCACAAATAGGTTTCACAAATCTTGTGTTAATGCACCTGTGGATATTTCGACAACAGATGCGGACTTTAATTGTAACTTTTGTTAATTATTTGGCTATTATAATGATAAGATATGTGATTAAATTGGCAACATTTAAGTTTTTTACTTATAACAGCCTTCAAATACAAATTTGGTTTATACGACGGTAAAGAAAGGTTATTGGAATTAAGAAATTGTTTAAATAAGCAAATTTTCCTTTTCCCACAATGTTTTCAATATATGTTGCTTTTTACTGTTTACACAGCAAGAAAAAAACATTTAACTTATTTGTTATAGATTAGTATTATAGTTGCATATATATATAATTACTAGAAATACATTAAGATTTAAAGTGTTGTATATATATATATACTTATTGTTTATTTGTTATTTAAATTGTTCTGCCCCTTCCAAGTACCCTACAGAATAGAATGTTGCATGGATCATTTGCCTCGTAGTATGGCACATGGAAAACTGTTGAAAGTTACAAAGTAGAAAATGAAGAGGCCCAACAATAACTAGAACTCATGACCCTTCAATCGAGTGTAAAGGAGAGGATATAATTGAAGCAAAACCTATGGCTAGTTACTAGCAACCTATTCTATTCTTGCAATGTTTTCAAATTTCGTCCGCTGCAGATGCGTCAAAAGACATTTACTTGTCGGAAAATCAATCCATCAATTCTCTTTATTGATATCTATAGATATGATATAAAGAGGAAAGTCGTTAAAACACTTTACAAAGAGATTCCATTTCAGCATGATCTCGATTTTTGGTTTATTCTATATCACTGATAAAAGCAATCAAACACATTATATATTTACAAAGAAAACCCCGGATATGATCATATGTAACAAATTATACACAGTTGCCCATCTTTAATTAAACATTTTTTATAACAAATCATAGCGTCCGCAGATTTGCTCTATATTCTATTGCGTCGGCATTTTCCCTCTATATTGCATTTGTCCGCATTTTCCCTCTATAATGTATTTGTCCGCAGATCGCGTCCGCACTTTAGACCCTCCCCCCATACCGTTGTATTTATAAATAGAATTCGACGATCACGATTTCTCTGCAAATGTGTTACTCTCATTTTAAATGCATTTTATGACGCACATATTTGTTTTTTTAATTCTTTATACTATATTTATATGGCCGACAAGGCACAAAGAAAATATTTTTAATTCTGTTTTTATCTACATTTTCAATGCGTGATTGAAAATTCAAATACCGTATCTGGAGCTTAAATCGGAAATAGTTCTCCCTGTAGCAGTTCACTCATTGAGATTTATAAATCTCTCCGCATTCATGTTTTAAAATACAATGTTTCATTTTATTTCGTAATTCTCTTTGAATATAAGAACCACATAAGAAAACAAAGACGATATAAATATATCATTATTTCAAAAATCGTGATACATTTGAAAAGTAAGAGCAAGTATTGAGTTCTACTTTCACGCGTATGAAATTCATGGAATTTTAAATAAGACGAACGGCTTCAGAATTGCAGCTACTAAATTTGTTTGTTCCAAACAAATAAAAACGGTGAAGTACAAGGACTGTACCCGAATATAACAGTGTATCCGAGCGACAAGTGTATGCATATATATCGTAGTATACACATTATAGACGGCGCCAGTCCGTCCGTGCACACCGTCACTTTATACGTCAGTAACGAACACGTCAGAATTACCAATAACGAAGGTCCGGATAACAGCGTTTGTAGCGGGTGCCTCTTTGCCTTTAACGGTCAAGCTGACTATGGACCAATCGGGATAGAAAATGAGCGAGTACATATTGACTTGAACCGTGTCGTTGATGGTCTATCGAGGCTCGGTAACGGCGTATGTTCGGCGACCTTTACCTGGGCTTGTCCTTGGTGTGATTAAATGACGATATCGGACGCCTCTGCTGCAGACGACTTTTGAAACATCATGTCAAAATGGGAGATTGCTCATAATGAGTAAGTTCTCATTTTGCCACATCGTTTTTCAACTTTGTCCAACGATTGCTCTTTCATTTATAAGAGAGTTTCAATATTGTACTTAATGTTTTACGGGTCGGTCGTCTGCTGCAGGGTTTGTGTATGTGGGAACCGGGGTCAAATGTCACACATAAATATATGTACATGTAACCCTTTCTGAGACTAAAATAACTAGTGTTAAACCTATGTTAACGACTGCTTTTAAAAACAGTTTTAAGTGAAGAAGTCATCCTAGCCAGAACTTCGTTTCTTTCCCCCACAACGTATTCGACCCTTTATCAAAATAACATTACCTCGGAGGTTTTTCAATCAGACAATCTCAAATAAAGAAGATATCGCGTAGTGTGTTATTTCTAAAGGTGTTGAGTCTTTAAAAATGATGTGGTTAAAATATCAGCTAAATTCAAAATAGGCTGACAAAGGATTTCATGTATATATACCTTCTTTGGAAGTGCAGTATTCATCCACCTTATTTTGTTAAACTGTATGTCTATTTAAGTCCTATGCACATGTATATTATAAATATTTTGACGATGAACTATATGTGTTCTAGTTATATGAATAAACTTCTTTGCTGTTCTGTATACCTTTCTGGGATTCATATGTGTTATTTTTAAATATATGTGTGTTATTCTTCTTTAACGAAAAAACACTTTCTCTGTCCTTCCATTCGTATGTTTCTGCGTCCATCCAGTATACCTGTCTGGGCTATTTCTCAATTATCCAAAGCTGTAACTAATTGATACACTTACTGATAAACTTCAGTTCGAAGAGGCATTGCACGTATTTCCAGTGTACAAATACATACATTGATAGAATAGTGAGACATTATACTAGTTGAACTACCTCTGTCTCTGTCTTTCTCTGTCTCTCTGTCGCTCTGTGTGTGTGTGTGTGTGTGTGTGTGTGTGTGTGTGTGTGTGTGTTTGTGTGTGATTACGATATTTTTTCATATGTACAGCTATATGTATATGTAAATGTAAAGTTTATATGAAGATTTGCAATGCGATTTGATTTACACATAAGTTAATTAGTACTAGTGTGAGACCGGTATGTGAAAATATTCGAATGGGCCATGGCTATTTTTTTAATATAGTGATCTAAGCCGAACCGATGGTATGGCTGGATAGAGAAGAGTTTCTTCTACGTACTGGTGTATTTTCTCCTAATTGAGTGTTTGTATATATATGCTACTTTCCAAAATACTACAGGTTGGCGTGTTTCTTCTGCTCAAGGGTGTTTCGTGTCTGCACTTATTCATGTGTCTTTGAATGTATGCCTATCTGAATGTCTTTATGTTTATGTATATATGTATATATGTATGTCCGTCTATCTGTTGGTGTAAATGTGTTTGTATGTCTATCTGTCTATGTATCTGTATGTATATGTGTCTATGTATGTCTATCATCATATATGTCTATCGTCGTGTGTCTATCATTGTTTATGTCTATCAGCATTTATGCATGTGTCCCTGAATGTATGTCTATCTGAGTATATGTCTTTCTGTATTTATGTCTTTGAGTTTATGTATATATGTATGTCCGTCTATCTGTTGGTGTAGCTGTCAATCTGTCTGTATGAATGTATATACGTATGTATGTCAATATGTATGTTTATCTATCAATATATCTGTCTATGTATGTGTATGTCTATGTCTATTTGTGTATGTATGTCTATCACCATGTATGTCTGTCATCGTGTGTCTATCACTATGTATGTGTAACCCAGGTCCAGGGGATTTAAGACTAATACTCCTTGGTGGGTTGTATAATTTTACTGTCGTGTTGTTAATATACAAATGGAGTCTGTAATGAAATATAGAATGAATAAAGTGATGGATATAACAAGTTGAATTCTAAATACAATTATCATTAACAGAAAAGGAGCAAGCGAATATAAACATATATAACAAAAGTAGTAGAAAAGACACGTACCAGGATAATCGAGTTTCATAGAGAAATAGAGAAAAGTAAAGCTCTCTACATATCATTCCTCGTCCTTTCGGAATTAACATAAGAATGTCTAAGTGTATGAAGAAGAGCGGGAAAAGAGGGATTGTTAGAGTGCATGCTGGGATATGTTAGGTGATATCTGCTCACTAACATTCACCGATTCTCATTGTAATCACACAAGCCCAGCCAGCTAATTATGCATGAGCAGTGTACATGTAGGAAAAATACTCTCTACATGTACCTTGGTTACATACTCCCCTGCAAAGTAAAATGGCTCCCGACATTTCTACAAAGACATAATTATTATTAGTTAAAATGTTATACATGAATTACAAAGACTACTTCACATGAAATACATGAATTACAAAAGCTATTTACTAAACATGACAAATTTGATTTACAAAACTACAACTTACTAAATCTAGTTAAAAAACATTCTAAACAAAATAAACGTTTTGGGAACAAGCCCATTCTCCGTATCTGTCAGGGGGCTTACTAGATCTTGTGGATCTGCGGACCGGTTCGGCCACAGGTACAAAAAGTCTCTCAGGAATAGGGGTAAAATATGACTGATCATTTTCCGCATGACAATGATTTACAGGGGCTGGAGAGTGATGCTCAGTCGTCGGGTCGCGAGCCCGAGTCTGTGCTACTGTACGTCTCTGTGGTATAATGTACCGATCACTGTTGTCAGAATGTGATGATGAGTCGGAATCCGAATCCGTATCAGATTGGGGCACCGGAAAAGCTTTCCCTGCTGGTTCCTTTCGGCTCAGCTTCGCTTTTCCTGACGTAATCCCAGCTTCATCAGTAGACGGTATGCAGTTGAATGGAAGAAGCATATTGCGATGCAGAGTTCTGGTGGGTCCTTTGCTGTTAAGCAACCGTAAACGGTACACCGGAACAGCAGCGTCGGGTATATCAGTTATGACATACGGCTCTGCCTCCCAAACATCTGCCAACTTACATTTTCCTGTGCGATGCGCTTTCCTCACAAGTACAGTGTCACCAACTTCTAACCTGTTTTCCTTTATTTTTCGGTCGTACCGTACCTTGTTGTCTGTGGCATTTCTCTGTGCGGTCTCAGATGCGGTGCGGTAGGCTTGACTCATTCTTTGCTTGAGTCGAGCAATGTAGTCCGTAGGGCTACCGCTATTACTTTCGTCAGGCGTGATTCCTAAGAATGCGTCTACAGAAAGACGGGGATGCCATCCGAAAAGTAGATAGTGTGGCGAATAGCCTGTAGCCTCGTTCTTAGTTGCATTATAGGCATGAACGAGAGGACCTACATGGGACTTCCAGTCAGTTTTCTGGGATTCCTCAAGCGTACCAAGCATTCTGAGAAGGGTTCTGTTAAATCTCTCCGCACTTCCATTTCCCATGGGGTGATATGGGGTTGTTCGAGTTTTTCGAACATCGGCAATTTTGCATAGCTCTTTTATGACATTGCTTTCAAAGTTCCGGCCTTGGTCGCTGTGTAGCTGTTCCGGAAAAGAGAAATTGACGATGAAGTGATCGTATAATGCTTTGGCTGTTGTTTGTGCTGTCTGGTTTTTCGTCGGAACTGCTTTCGAAAATCGCGTAAAGTGGTCTGTAATGACTAGGATGTTCTCATATCCTCCTTTAGACCGCTCCAGTCCAAGAAAATCCATACACACGAGCTGCATTGGTCTTGAGGTGTTGATAGGCATAAGTTCAGCCATGTTCCTCACTGGTGTTTTCCGCCGTACACATCGGTTGCAAGTCTCGACTCTGTGATTTAGTTCATTTTCCATACCCGGCCAGTAAAATCTTTGACGAGCAAGCCATAACGTCTTTTCCTTGCCAGGATGACCAACGTCAATATGAATACCCTTAAATGCTTCATTCCGATGAGATTCAGGGAGGACGAGTTGTTTTACTTTCTGACCGTCAATGACCGCGTTCCTGTACAATACCCCATCATCTTTGAAAAGGCGGTGGTATTGCTTAAAAATACACTGTGCTGATACAGGGGTTTTGAGTATTTCCTCCTTCGTCGGACGAAAACCGCGATCAATGGCGTCAGAAACGGGAGAAATGGTCTCATCAAGCTGTTGTTCGACTTTCCAGTCAATTGTGGGGAACTTTCCTGAAGGCGCAACATCATCATCTGCAGAATGAGATGTTGTGTCTCCAGCGAGCGATCCAATAAGGCTGACATCCGCAGTAGCGGCATGGCAAATAGCTTTTACCACATCTCCAAAGAGACTCGGCATCCGGGAAAGGGCGTCGGCGTCAGCATTTTGTGCACCAGGCCTATAAGAAATGCTGAAATTGTAATTGGAAAGAGCTGCAACCCATCTATGACCAGTTGCATCCAGCTTTGCAGTTGTCATGACATATAGTAATGGGTTGTTATCCGTTACGACTTCAAATGACGTACCATAAAGATAGTCATGAAGTTTGTCCATTACTGCCCATTTCAACGCAAGGAATTCCAGTTTATGTGCAGGATAATTCCTCTCACTTGGTCTTAAACCTCGACTTGCGTAGGCTATGACGCGATCTCTTCCGTCATGGTTTTGGTATAGAACAGCTCCAAGTCCTAGGCCGCTGGCGTCAGTATGTAACTTAAACGGTAAGTCATAATTAGCAATGGCAAGTATAGGAGGTTCTGAAAGTTTCTGTTTCAGCGTATTAAATGCTAACTCCTGCTGATCACCCCAAATCCAAGGTGTTGCCTGTTTGCATTTTTTCTTCCTCCGACAGCCATCTTTGATCTTGTTCAGACCGTGACCCTCGAGCAAAATGTTGAGAGGCCTTGCTACCTTTGCGAAGTCTTTTACAAAACGACGGTAGTACCCTGCAAAGCCAAGAAAAGACCGCACCGCCTTAACATTCCTAGGGGTTGGCCAATTCTTAATAACTTCGGTCTTTGCAGGATCTGCTTCAATACCATTTTGTGATACAACATGCCCTAGATAAGAAATAGACGATTTGAAAAACTCGCATTTCGAGGGTTTGAGCTTCAGTTTGTGAGTAGCTAGTCGACTACAAACAGATTCTAGGCGCTCTATGTGCTCTTCAAATGTTCTGGAAAAAATAAGTATGTCGTCTATGAATATTAGACATTCTTTCAGCAGTAAATCGCCCATGCATTTCTCCATAAGACGTTGAAATGTGGCTGGGGCATTACAAAGTCCAAAACTCATCCTATTGCACTCGTAAAATCCGAGATTACCAACAGAAAATGCCGTTTTGTGTTTGTCTCCTTCCTCTACTTCTACTTGCCAATAAGACGAACGGAGATCCAATTTTGAGAAATATTTCGCTCCATACAGGACATCGACTGCGTCGTCAAAACGTGGTAACATATACGCATCCTTCCTGGTCCTACTGTTTAATTTTCTGTGGTCAATGCAGAAACGGAGCGAGTTATCTTTCTTGCGGACTAGAACAACATTGGAAGAGTAGGGACTATCAGACTCGCGAATAGCACCACAATCTAACATTTCCCGCAAGTGTTGTCTGACCTCCTCGTACATTGCTGGGGGAATTTTCCGATAGGGGTCCTTAAAAGGGATATCATCGTCAAGTACGATCTTATGCTTGACTAAATCAGTCCGTCCGATATCGGTGGTACCTGTTGAAAAAACATGTTTCCATTTACCAATGACTGTCTTCAAACGAAGGAGTTGTTCGGGTGAAAGGTTGTCACTCTCTATAGACACACCAATTTCGTCCGCAACTTTTGATAGATTATCAGACTGGCTTCCCTTACCATCCGACTTTAAACATGAAGTCAGGTTATCAACCACATTTACTTCATTTAAATGACAAATAAGAGACTTAGGACGAATATGAATTGGTTTCGCAGTCATATTACATATGTGCACAGGCACCTTAACACAATCTCCTGTTGCTGGTAGTTTGACAACATGTGGTTTCACAATGAAACCAGTAGTCGAATCAATACAGTTTTCGGTTACAACGGACCCAGCAAGATTATTGCAACCGCGGGTAATACCATTTAGATTCAAGGACTCGTATGGTCCAACAGTAATGATGCGCTTGTTCGTGGAACGTACCACAAACGGATTACATGTAAGGGCTGTAAAAGCAACCGACCATACCTCGGGAATATTACCAACGTTATCGGTTTCTGCGATAGACTTACACCGACGTATAACGTTTGTACCAATAACTACAGGGCAAATACTTCCAAAACTAGTATCAGGCACAACAATGACAGGTACGGGAACTTCTAAATCGGCTAAAAAAGGGATACGAATATAAGTCTCAATATACCCATTTACTGCTAGCAAAGATCCATCTGCAATTGAAATGTCTATACCCAAGTTACTAATGTCCAGTAGTGGTGGTTTGTTAGCAAGAGCTTTGTAAAACAAGTTAGATACAGTGGTTACCATCGCTCCACTATCAATTAATGCGCTAACACGAACATTGTTGAAAAATATATCATGCGTGTTGCTAGGGCCAACAAGTCTATCCTTAAGGTTTTGGCCTTTCTTAATATCACCAACCCCCGACCGACCATTGTCAGAGGTGGTTGTCAGTTTGACGCTTGGTGTTTTCCTTCATGTGATTGCTGGGTCTGATCCGGATTACCACGCCATCTATTTTTCCAGCGAGGCCTATTACCCTGGTCGTTATTACGCTGCCCAGCGCCGTTCTGGTTATGTCCGTTCTGGTTATGTCCGTTCTGGTTATATCTGCTCTGGTTATGTCCGTTCTGGTCATCTGGTGTATGTCTGCTTCTCGATCCAGAAGAAGTTGTTCCAATAGTGTCCAGTTTACTCATGATTCTGGTCAACTTATCGTCCAAAGTCTGATTAAGACGCTTTTCCATGGACTCCATCTGATTCTGGAACTTAGAATCGAGCTTCTTTTCCATGGATTGAAGTCTCTCCTCAAATGCATCCTGATGTACTAGAGTAACCGGGTTATGTTGAGCATGTTTAATACTACCCGTAGTCAAAGAAATCTCCTTTTCAACTTGTCGTATCTCCCGAAGGAGAGTGTTAAAGTCTGCAATGGAGTCGTACTTATGCCTAGTCTGGCTCTTTAACTTTTCGGAACACAAACCAGTCCAAAACTTGTGTCGCAACAGGTCGTTCTTGGCATTCCGATGTACATGACCATTTTCAATGGCAGTTAGTAGAATTCCCTCAAGTCTACAACCGAAAGAAGTAACGCCTTCAGTAGAATTCTGCGATGAGTTAAAGAACTCCTGCATTACCATTCCTTTGGAAGATACATCGCCAAACATAACGTCAAGCTTACAAAGAATATCATCTACAGATGCCTTCTCTCCCAAAGAAACAAGCATCTTCCTAGCAGTACCTCTAAGTGAACGTCTCATTGCCTGCACCAGTTGGCTAGGAGATATTTCATGGTCATTGATAAGACAATTGACTTCAAATCTCCATTCCTGGAAGGAAACATCACCTTTTGGTGGTGGATCATCGCCTGAAAACCCTGGCATCTTAGGAATAGATGTAGAGGACGTATGAACAAAGCTGTGTTCTGGTGCTGAAAAAGCTAACGAATCTGCAACAGTTTTCCGTCTGCTAGGAGTAGAGGTCAACGGTTCAACTCTGTACTTCTTCCGTAAAATAGCTAGCATCGCCTCCTCTGTCATTTCCTCCTTTTCTACTTTACTATCTGGTGAAGTAGCCATCGCTGATCACTGTACAATCTGATCTAAGTAAATGGGGAATGTGAAAAAACAATTTTATCACTGCTTTTCACTAAGTCAAAATATCACTTTTGCTAAAATAACTGACAATAGGCATACAATACAGGTACATATAATCTCAATCGTCACTTGTGTTGATAAACACAATCAATATACATAAAGCTATGGTGTAAATGGGGCTTAGGGTTTTCACACAATAGTCGTAATTAAGGAGTTAAGGATCACTCCATTGTAAAGGGTCACACAATGGTAAAGGGTCAGTTTTTACACTGAAAATAAGCGCAAATTGGTTACAACTAGGTAATATACACAATATAAGTAATATACAAAATATGGGTAATATGCATAATATGCACGATACATTTAAACTCGCTTAAAACAAAGCACAAACTATTCTCAGCACTATTTATGGAGAGTAATTTGGAATACACCTATTCAGGTTTAAAGGTCAGCTTTACCCGAGTCACGTGTACACTATCGTACCTCTGTAGTAAATATAGTTACTCAACCGGAACCTTTTCTTACAAAGTCTAACTACATAGGGTAAACATCTACACTTTACATCAATACCTCGGTAAACAATAAACCATTACTACCGTATCTTCTAAGTTTAAACTAGAACTGCTGCTACACTATCACTTCGATCATATTCCGTGCAAATATAGTAATTAAAGTAACTAATTAAACATGTTATTAATCAATGTTTACAGTCTACCGTTGAAACATGGGCTCATCCTGCAATAGGAAATTTGCAAAAGAAAACTTTAATATTAGCTTATCTAAGCTTACCCTTATCGGTAACCGACAGGTTGATGTGGCAACGTCCTTACTGTAGCTACCTTAGAAGGCTAGACATTTGAGTCTGCTGAAATACCTGTAAATGCCCGCAAATTTGTTTCACTCTCACAACATATCACACATCGTGTATTGCAGTGCAGGTGAGGGTAAAGTGAACGAAATATGTAAAATGTGCGAAGTGAGGGACATAATTAAAGCACAGAGTAGGAAACATGTAGCTGAGAAAAGAAGAAGAAAGAGAAAAAATAACGTACTAAACGTACAAATTAAGACTTATATATCCTGATAGATTGTTGAACAATAATACAGCATTTATATATAAGAAAAAACAAACATGATCATGGCTTTATCGTTTGAAATTGGTCAAGTTCGTTCAAAGTCAGGTACTAAACAAACATAGGACACATATTGCCGTGTTTGCACGAATACCTGATATTGTACTATTTATATAAGCGTCATTCGCATTCAAACCATGATGTTAACGGGTTTTTTCTTTTACATCATAAGGCATATACATATTATTACATACATTTTCACTATTATATTCCAATCCTTATTTACAAAACTAACACTGTTCACAAAACATACAAAAAACACTGTGTACCAAAAAAAACCACTTTGTACTTTGCACTCCCGGCACGTCTTCCCCCGTCTTTCCAACACTACGAATATTCCTCCGTACTGATCCTCTGTTGGGTTCAACAGTCCGCGAATAGTGAGATGATCAGTGAACTATAAAACAACAGTGATGAGTAGCATGAAAATGATTCCTCCCTAAAGAAGGGTCCCTGCCACATTGATGCGGCAGTAGTTCTACGATATGTTGAAATGCGTCGAATCCGGCGCTGACATCCAGTAGAAAGTGTTATCGCAATAATTATAATGCGCTACAAAAACTCCGGTCCAAGTAAGTAAATTGCCATGGCTAGTGATGGATCCATATCCTGACTCCTATTGGCACGACAGTCTCGTCGTGGTCGCCATTGTAACCCAGGTCCAGGGGATTTAAGACTAATACTCCTTGGTGGGTTGTATAATTTTACTGTCGTGTTGTTAATATACAAATGGAGTCTGTAATGAAATATAGAATGAATAAAGTGATGGATATAACAAGTTGAATTCTAAATACAATTATCATTAACAGAAAAGGAGCAAGCGAATATAAACATATATAACAAAAGTAGTAGAAAAGACACGTACCAGGATAATCGAGTTTCATAGAGAAATAGAGAAAAGTAAAGCTCTCTACATATCATTCCTCGTCCTTTCGGAATTAACATAAGAATGTCTAAGTGTATGAAGAAGAGCGGGAAAAGAGGGATTGTTAGAGTGCATGCTGGGATATGTTAGGTGATATCTGCTCACTAACATTCACTGATTCTCATTGTAATCACACAAGCCCAGCCAGCTAATTATGCATGAGCAGTGTACATGTAGGAAAAATACTCTCTACATGTACCTTGGTTACATATGTATGTATATCTGCATTTATTTATGTGTCTTTGAATGTATGCCTATCTGAATTTATGTCTATCTGAGTGTATGTCTATCTGTATTTATGTCTTTATGTTTAGGTATATATGTATGCCCGTCGTTCTCTCCGTCTATCCGTTGGTGTAACTGTTCATCTGCCTGTATGCCTGTTTATACGTGTGTATGTTAATCTGTCTATATGTTAATAATGTCTATGCGTTTGTATGTCTATCTGTCTATGTATGTGTATGTCTATATGTTCATCATTGTGTGTCTATCATTATGTATGTGTATGTCTATATGTCCATCATTGTGTGTCTATCATTATGTATGTCTATCACTATGTATTTATATGCATTTAGCATGTGTCTTTGAATGTATGCCTATCTGAATTTACGTCCATAAGAGTGTATGTCTATCTGTATTTTTGTCTTTATGTTTATGTATATACGTATGTCCGTCTATCTCTCTGTCTATATGTTGGTGTAACTGTCAATCTGCCTGTATGTCTGTATGCATGAATATACGTGCGTATGTCAGTATGTATGTGTATCTGTCTATGTTATGCGTCTGTATGTCTATATGTCTGTGAACGTGTATGTGTCCGTCTATCTCTCTGTCTATCTGTTGGTGTAGCTGTCAATCTGCCTGTATGTCTATATGCATGTCAATAAGTATGTTTATGTGTCTATGCGTTTGTATGTCTATCTGTCTCTCTATATGTATCATCATGTATGTCTATCATTATGTATGTATATCACTATGTATGTATGTGTGTATATCTGCATGTAATCATGTGTCTTTGAATGTATGCCTAT
This sequence comes from Serripes groenlandicus, assembly GCA_031761405.1. Classification (NCBI taxonomy): domain Eukaryota; kingdom Metazoa; phylum Mollusca; class Bivalvia; order Cardiida; family Cardiidae; genus Serripes; species Serripes groenlandicus. The sequence goes on from JASEVX010000284.1 coordinate 17,102, forward strand.
CTGCATTTATGTCTATCTGTATTTATGTTTATGTATATATGTCTGTCTGTCTGTCTGTCTGTCTGTCTGTCTGTCTGTCTGTCTGTCTGTCTGTCTGTCTGTCTGTCTGTCTGTCTGTCTGTCTGTCTGTATGTATGTCTGTCTGTCTGTGTGTCTGTCTGTCTGTCTGTCTGTCTGTTATGTCTGTCTGTCTATATGTACGTGTGTGTGTGTGTGTGTGTGTGTGTGTGTGTGTGTCTCTCTCTCTTTCTCTCTCTCTCTGTGTCTGTCTCTCTGTCTCTCTCTGTCTCTGTTTCTTCTCTGTCTCTCTGTCTGTGTTTCTTCTCTGTCTGTCTGTCTGTCTGTCTGTCTGTCTGTCTGTCTGTCTGTCTGTCTGTATGTCTGTCTGTCTGTCTGTCTGTCTCTCTCTGTCTGTCTGTCTGTCTGTCTCTCTCTCTGTCTCTCTCTCTCTCTCTGTCTCTGTCTCTCTCTCTCTCTCTCTCTCTCTCTCTCTCTCTCTCTCTCTCTCTCTCTCTCTCTCTCTGTCTCTCTGTCTCTCTCTCTCTCCCTCTCTCTCTCTCTCTCTATCTCTCTCTCTCTCTCTCTTTTTTAAATCTCATGTTTCTCTTTAACCCTTTATTTGCTGTTTTCATTATAAATGTACTACATGAAATGTTGAAAATATTGTTTAAACAAAAATAAAAATAAAATATAAAAAAACAAAAAAACATACACGTTCAGATTCCTGTATCAAGTTTTTGCCCTGACATATCTGAGGGTTGTTCGATGTTTGTTCTGCAGCAGATGACTTTTGAAAACATTATGGCAAAAGAAGAAATTGCTTATAATGAGCAATTTCCCTTTATGCCACAGGGTGAACGTTCGCCTATACAGTACAGCTCTCGCGGAAAACGCATCGTCCGCGAGCCACCGCGGACAAATCCCAACGCTGACAATTATTTTGGTCCACGAAGATAGGTGGAAGCCCACCCATCACCGCGATTTGATTTTCTTTACCATCGCGGATGCAACAAGATAGCACCAATCGCGGATTTGCGGTGGAACCATCGCGGATTCGCGGTGACATACCTTTGACTAGATAAGCTTTTTCTATCCGTTTTGCTGGGAGTTTCTTTAATTTTTGGTAGAGTTGCGCGCATGCGCAAACGAGACCATTGTTACATGTTGAATTTTGAAGTCACGTGATGTAAATGCCCCAGAACACATACAAAAATAGAGCAAACAAATCAGACTGAATTACGAATGCAAACATATGCAAAAGTAAAATAAGTAAAATAAATTCCACTTATTCTAGGTATCCAAATAAAAGTACAAAGTCTCATAATGTGTAAATATCATATTTAAGTGTACACTATTATTTAGATATCACTACGCCAATATAGCACTGCATCGCGCGATTACCCTTTGTAAAGTGTAACCCTTTCTTCCCTCTCGGCAGAGATGTAAACATCTACTCGCCCGCTAGCATTAGCGAGTGGAATGAAGGATCGGGCTAGTACGAAATTCTAGGCGCTAGTCCATACATATTTGTTCATGTCCTTATTCATAATGATAGTATGCATTGCTAAGTATTTTCTTTCTCTTTCAAGTGCATTCGTGTAGTTGCATATAGAGGCAACAGGTGCTCGTTTCTACTAACGAAGTCCATCGATCGAAGTCGTTTTAGTTATGCATTCGTTTTCAAAAGGTAATTATACCACAAGCAGGTTTCTGCAAAAACATGAGTACAATCGACACTATTTTCATATTGCCTGGTTTAATACAATAAATGTAACTCAGGGTTTTCGACAAGGACCGGCACCCGGCGAATCATTGCCGTTTCGTTTTGACAAATTTGACAATTAAAAATGACTTTTGAATTTTGGATAGGTGCTTTCGACAAGGTCCGCGTCTAAATTTCCGACTTCTACTAAGAAGAGATTTCATCAAATCATTTGAGCGCTTTAAATTACGACGACTTGCAAAAACAAATGCGAGTCAATGTTCTAAACACTTGTTTATAAAGCGTTTAGAATACTTTGATTATTATAGGCAAAACGAAATCTTGCAAGAATGAAGAAGAGAAAAATCGATCATTTCTTTCGGCCAAAATCAGGTAAATGACCCGCGGATATTGGTTGTAGAACATAACTGATTCATCCTTTAATTCTAAATTTGTATTACACAGTTCAACATTTGATTTTGACAGTTTGTTCGTAATGATTTTGACGCGATTTAAGATTTTGACAAGATTATTTCGTTCATAAAGTTGACTGAGTTGGTGATGGAACGATTATTAAAAAGTTAAGTTAAGCTAAAACATGCACAGGCAGGTGAGTAGTGCAACACTCGATTTCCAATCCTGCTTGCCCTTTAACAAATCACAACCCCACAATATATAAACTCTGCTGCAGAAGAATTTTAAAAAAAATCTGAGCAAAGATACAGAAAATCACATTAATAATTAAATATGAGCAATTTCTTCTTTTGCATCAATGTTTTCAAAAGTACGTATGCAGATGGGAAAGGTTTAAATAAGAAACACTTTTTAAAATGATAGTCAGTTGGCTATTCTAGTATATAATGTCCGTCTTAAATAATAATGACAAAACTTTCAAAAAACAAGATTTTTTTTTTTTTTAAATTTAATTGAAAATATATTTAATCTAAGTTGGGAAAGTATAGTTGTCCCTTTCCGTGCTTTTTTATGAGAGTTAGCAGTATCAAATCACAGGAAAAACTTATGGGACAGAGTTGAAAAATAACACATTGACACAATATCAGATTTAGGCTTTGTTTCTGTCAAACTGCTGAAGAAGACAACGCTGAGACACACATTTTGATTACAAGTTTATTAAAAAAAAAACGATCGCAATTCTACCTTCAGTACTATCAGTACTTTGATTTATTTCATTACAGTACGAATAAATGTTGTTGATGAGGACAATGATTTTCTTTACCATCGCGGACGCAACAAGATAGCCCCAGGGGGTTAATAAAACCGATAATCGTGGATTTGCGGTGAAACCATCGCGAATTCGCGGTGAGATTTCTTTGACTAGATAAGCTTTTTCTAGCCGTTTTGCTGGGATTTTTTTTTATTTTTTTTTTATTTCATTACAGTACGAATAAATGTTGTTGAAGAGGACAATGATTATAAAGCAGTGCTAACTATAAAGCAGCATATATGCGTAACAATTCAATCTATTAAAATTCGTCAATACAATTCCCCTAAACTTGATGTATTCTGTAAACAATACAACTGCGTGATAACAAACCTGTTAATTCAGCCTGAAAGATGCATAACTACATGTAAAATCAATTATACTCTGTATCAACACATTGCGTTGAAATGAAAAATTGTCATTTTCAACAATATTACAGTTGGATCATTTATTTATTAAGTTAATAAGAACTGCTCAACAATCAACAAACTGCCTTTATTAAGAGATTCAAGTACAGTTAAGAACATCTTGAAATTGACAAATTTACCGTTCACGCTCCGCTCCGTTCCGTTCCGTTCCGCTCCGCTCACGTTCCAATCCGCTCTCAAAGCGTTCACTCATTCATAACATTGTGATTGCTTGTTTCCGTTCCGTTCAGATTGAGCGCTTTTTTACGCTCACTCGGAACGCTTTTTTTCGATCAAAATCCGTTCAACGATTTGATTGGCTTAAATTAATTTCGTTTCGTTTATATTTTGTTTACTTAACCCTAAATATCAACAACAAATCGTATTACGAAAATGATCATATTAATAATATTTGTTACATTCTAATTCAATCGGATACTTGAGTGTCTTATAAAACAAAAGTTTAGTATACAAATATGACTATTAACCCTTCACCGGATATAAACGCTTTCATCCAGATCTCAATATAAACGATTTTCGAAAACCCTAATCGATTTCAATATAAACGGTTTTCGACGCCTTTGGAGTTTGAATGCTTCAAAAGTATATTTATCGTGTGAATAGGTCCTCCAAAAGTGTATCACCATACACTTTGTTTATTTACAAAGGGATCTCATACTTTAAATCATAGTGTTACTATATAAAGTTTGTAAGTAAAAAGCGTCCAAACATGTATAGTGTTTAACAATTCAGTACCCAGGTTGAATGAAATGCGTCGGGAAATGATAAGCTTGAAAATACCTTGTTCCTATGAAAAATATCCATATCATAATATCCGTTTCCATTTGTAATTGTAAATTTTAATTATTTCACAAGGGTTTCTAAAATTACCATTATGCACCATATACAGATTGAGTCGCGACACATAAAAATAGGCAATCAGTTTTGTTCCAAATCTTATAACAGCTGGTATCAATTGATATAATTGTAATGCCGGCATTTGATCATAACTGTTCTCCAAAGACTTCGATAATTGTTATGTGACGATTTACGAACAGTGATGATCCTAATCAGTCTGAACAGAAGAGCATATTGATCTGAATATTCCCAACTATCGGAAGGCGGGTTTTCATTTGACACGGTATTATTATGTGTAAACCACGTGCAACCCAGATCAAATGGAAAATTACTGACGCATGCAGTAAACATGACCTTGACAACACTGCTTCATTTCTCCCTTTCTTCATATTAAAAAATCTGGAGCAGACGACATTTAAAACCAGAAAAAAATGCTCACAATGTTATGATCCCATGCAAACACAATGAAGCAACCCTGTATAAATCTATTCTTCTGCTGTAGAAATTGTCTATACGTGAGAAAGGGTTAAATAGTTTGAATTTTTTGTCAAGATGTTTTTAATTTCGTCGGCATAATTGTTGAAAGAGGAAAGGGTTTACTCACACGTGCAAAGTCGGTTCTTTGTTTGACCGATCACATTTCCGGTGTATACCAGTTTTGACAATCAAGTAAGCTACTGGGAAATACCTCTTTCACATATGTAGATTCATATTGACGCAACTAAAGCTGACGAGTAAACATTGCAGCAAAAGGAGAAAGCCTAAATGCATTAAATTTAATAGATAACTTTTGCCACAATGATTTGAATTAATTCAATAATTATACTTTCCCTTTTTATAGATTTTCTTTATTTTTGTCTCGACATTTTCACAATCGTTTGCTTAGATTTGTTGTAATGGGGAAAGGGATGAACAGCTGACATAAGTGGTTATTGTTTTCATCTACACAATACCGGCGGGTCTTTGATTGATTGATCTAGTAAATCAGAAGGGCAATACAATGGGTCATTTACGGGTGCAGTTATGACACTTCCGCAAAACTGAAGCTGTATTTTTTTTGTTGGCTTTACCCCGTCATTCAATCAGATATTTCTGATCTGGAAGTTGTTTCCGATGATTGTTCTTCTTCCGACAACAATCTTTTCTCTATAGGAGCTTGGAATAATGAGTTTCAACAACCAAGAGTAAGTAAACAAGGAACTAAATCGTCCTTGAGAATACGGGAAAATACGCAAACATGTGTTTACATTCGACTTTTTTTGGGTTAACCATTTTCTATTGCCGATCTATTTCTTCAAAAAGGAAATAGTTAGAAATGAAAACGTAAGGACATTAGACATTCAAAATATTTATATGGGATGGTTTTTGTGGCGATTGGTTGACAATCGCCACAGTGCTACCAAAACAACAACAACGAAAAAAACCTTATATAGTCGGTTTTGAACAGTCGGTTGGATATTTCTGCAAAGGCAATTTACTCACTTCCGTTAAACCGCCATATATATATATAGTTCCATCAATGATGCAGGCACACGATTAATAATGATAATGTTAGTGCTACTTTGATACCGGATTGGTACTAATATTTGAGATTTACCGAGAAAATATCTAAATAGAGTTAAACTATTTACATATTAGCTTTCTTCATGTTTGGGCAGATAATAAATATCATCGCGCGTCTTGGGTACGGTATGCAGAGCTGTGCCTCGTTCTATTTTTACTGTAGTCAACCGTAACCTTTTGACCTTTAACCTGATTCGGCCTGAGGGTAAAATATTACCGTATTTACAGGAATTGGTTGTACTCTGAAAGCACCTCGCCAAAATAAAACGGCCAATTAACTTCTTTTGTAATTTCTGAAAATACCTACGAGTTTAACAATTATGGTCCGTAAAAAGTGCTTATTTCGTACCTGGTCCCGTTTTCAATAACATTGCAACATTATAGAGTGGCATAGGCTAAAACGCAAATAAATAAATAAAGTCGGCTCACGAAAACAACATGACTGTCACAAAAACAACGTTTTATTTGACAATAAATCACATGTATTCATAAGTTTTCTAATTATTTACTGAAAAGCATGTGCACAAACATATAACGATGAATTTTAAAAGTATGTAATAGTTTTTTTTTGTACTAATTACGCGAAATAGAAAAATTAGTGAGTGGCGTAGGCTAAAACGCATATAAATAAATAAAATCGGCTCACGAAAACAACTCGGCTGCCGCGAAAACAACTTTGCTTACGACTTTTAATCCCATATTACCATATTTTGGTTGTTACGAAAACAACTTTTTATAGTTGTATGTCTTCATAATTTTTGAATTAGGAACAAATGATTGATTAACATTTTTTTAGAAAAGATATTGTCCTACGAAAATGACATTTTCTCACAACGTTTTCAACTCTTACAGTGTTCTATCAGCGATCATTTTCTCACAATGTTTTCAACTCTTCACTATTCTATCATTATTTTCTCACAATGTTTTCAACTCTTCACTATTCTATCATCATTTTCTCACAATGTTTTCAACTCTTACAACTGTTCTTCTCACAATGTTTTCAACTCTTCACTATTATATCATCATTTTCTCACACTGTTTTCAACTCTTCACTATTCTGTCGTCATTATCTCACAATGTTTTCAACTCTTCACTATTCTATCATCATTTTCTCACAATGTTTTCAACTCTTACAACTGTTCTATCTTACATTGTGATAAAATGAGAAATTTCTCATTTTCTCACAATGTTTTCAACTCATACAAATGCTATATCTTACATTGTGATAAAATGAGAAATTTCACATTTTCTCACAATGTTTTCAAGTCATACAAATGCTATATCTTACATTGTGATAAAATGAGAAATTTCACATTTTATCACAATGTTTTCAACTCATACATATTCTCACAATGTTCCAACTCTATCAACAAACAATAGCCGGTGTGTAGAACACCCGGTGAGACCTTTATGAGTCATATTAAAAGTTGTTTTCGGTATCTAGCTATACCGACCTAAAAACGGGAAGCTGGAATTTTATCAAATCTGGAAATTCTGAAAGGTTTTTATAAATATTATAAACGCTTTGTAGTTGTTGCAATATATGAATACGATCGCCACTACAGTGCCATTGGCGCTTTGATTACATTTATTCTCGTGAAATCGACTTTGAATCATGACAGGAAGATGGGTCATTTCTCCATTAAGTTTTACTAATTTTACTCCTGCATGTCACAGAGTTGACTTTTGAAAACTTCGTATAAATTAAGACATATTTCCCTTACGGAGTATCTGGTTTTAAAAAATTAAACTTGAAATTGCTGTTGTTATATTCTGGAGTAATTTCACTTGTTTCTTTTTTCCGCAATAACAATATTTGAAAAGGTAGACATGAGCAAAATACATTCATCATTTTCAAGAAAAAATAAAAAATAAAATTGCCCTGCTTTCGTCTCCTGTTTTGCTTCAGTTCTTTTCATGCTGAAATAGTGTATTTTACACCAATGTAAAGGTAATTTAATTTCCCACAATGTTTATACGGACATATAAAAGGTAGTTACAATATGTTATACAGATAGTAGGGTTTAATTAGGACAGGTGTCAAATTCTTATGATTTTCCCAATACCCTGTATGGAGACAGTGTACAGGCTTTTATCAGTAGTTTATTGACTATTGGTTTATCGGATAAATGCCTATATATGGAGATAAAATAGGTAAATGGGCAGTTGGGCTATCCAGTAAAGGGTTAATAAAATAATTTCGTAAAATAATTATCGGATAGTTGTTGCAACCGTTCAATGAGCGAATGATTGGATTTTTGCAATCATTATGATTGTTTCGTTCAGAGCGCAAAATTCCGTTCCGCTCATAAAGCGTTCCAACTTCGTTCCAATCACGCTCACGATCCAATCACGTTCCGCTCAGATTGTCAATTTCATGATGTTCTTAACTGTACATGTACTGTATATACAAATACATGTATTTTAATTCGAAAATATTTCTCTCTTACTAAACAATGTGAGATAAATATAGGATCTGACATGAGTTGTCATTTTATATAAAGTTTTATTAAACTAGTTCAAGACTTTGTTATTAAGCGAGCCTCTTGCGAACTTAATAACAAATTTCTTGGTCGAGTTTAATACAACTTTATGAAATGACAACGAATATCAGATTCTTTTTATCACATGACGAAACACAAAAAGAAAATCGGGTTTTTCTAAAGCTATTTTACATTTGTCAATAAATCGTATAACAATGCCACCAAAAAATTATGCCGAGGTCATACGCGGCCAGAAAATAGTCCCAACATTTAATACTTAATAAACTGGTAACTAATAATAATAAAAACAATTTGATCATGTTATTTATCATGAAAACACAGAAAACTAAGATATGTACAAGTAAACGGATTGAATTAACGTAATTTCAATAGACACTAAAATTGTCACCCCTGACGTCACACTGCATATACACAAGCGTGTTGACCTTCTAGAAATACACATGTTAGTCAGTTTCACTGTCAAAGACGACACGTTTTCGTTTCCTCGCTACTTCTGGGCTGGAAAATGACTAAATACCAGTGTGTGTAGCATCTGCAGGATTTACGTTTTTATAAATGTGCCACCAAATATATTTCCGGCAAACATGTTGTTTAATGCATCCTGGATCAGTCATTTTGTAAACATACGCGGATGAATTCACAAATAGTGATTCGGTCATCTTATATTACACTCGTTGTATATAAAGAAATACGTAATGGGTATATTATATCGGATACAAGCAACGTCATGTGATAATCATATGTACGATATAGCCGCACCTAAAACGTTTATCCGATGTCCGCTATTTTCTATTACGAAACTTGACCTTATAGTAAACAAACACGATCTTCCACTGTTTTTCGAATAATTTGCTTAAATGGAACGAATTTTAGCAAGTTGGGTCATTAAATAATCGCAATGTGTCAATAAACGTGTACATGTACATAACCGAAAAAAACACCTTTTAATAAAAGTAAAACATTTTTACAGGTAAAAATCGCGGTGAAATCGCGGTGATTTCATAATAGATAAGAAGCTCGAATCGACAAAATGTCAATCGCATTGATCAAATTAGCCCGTCGGCGGTATTGCGGTGATCATCCGCGCTGAAAAATATTTGTCCATCGTGGGATCGCGGAAAATGCGTTTTCCGCGTGAGCTGTACTGTATGTCTATATCTATGCTTTTCAATAAAAGGGTGAACGTTCGCCTGTATGTATATATCTATGCTGTTCAATAAAAACAATCTTTGTTTACCAGAAGCATCTTGAAGGTTTCTGTGATAAGTTACTGAACCTTGCAGAGTCAGATAAAGCAGCGCATATGCCTGTATTAATCTTGCTCTATACAGATTGCAAATAGTTTTTAAAAACAAATTATTGAGCTTGGTGCATATGAGCGTCCCACTGCTAAAACCTATGTAATGACATCTTGCGAATATTGTAGATCCAGATTAAAATATGCATTCGCGCAAATTGCACAAGAAATACACTATTTGCAAACACGTCGACGAGGGGTTCAAGAAAACATAGCCATCCAGTTTGATCTATAATAATGGTTGCCCATGCAGATTTATTTCTACGTGTGTATTACTTACGCCAAGGTTGGTTTTCCTGTAGCTACGCTCATTGACGACGCGTGAAAGCGCGGCGTCACTATGGGATAGGTTTTAATTTTGTACCATGGGGTGACGTACTCGAAAAGGGAGCCACCAGCATTATTATTGTTTAGAAAAACTCTGTTATATGTTTGAAAAAACAACAACAAATAAGTAAATAAATTGTATAAAATGATAAAGGAAAGAGCAAGATACAAAATACATATGTCTTCTACCGTTATTACAAAACTGTAGACACTTTTATTGGGTATCTAACTTCCTAGGCTACGTTTTTTTTATTGTTTGGTTTACGACCCGATTCATCAAAGCTCAGAAAAAAGTTTCTGGCGATGTTTTGCCTATTTACAATATTGAGATTTTTAAATAAATAGGTAATCTTTAAAAAATCAATGATGATCCATTTTAATTACTTCATATTATAGTATAATTCTAGAAACTGTAAAAAGAACGTTAACCCAACTATGCAATAGGTAGGGCCGTAACGTGACCCATTCTATTATTTGTAAATGCAGCATGTCATAGATTGGCGATTTTGGTCATTCTTATTTAATAGACGACAAGGTGTCATCGGTTCCCATAGAGTAATTAAGTTGTCTCTGCTTCCTTACGTTATGAATACTTCGCTGTTTTCACGATTACATCCAATTTCTAAAGTTCATTGAATTCGTACTCGGTTTTTCATGTTTCGTTCGAGATGAACGTTTCGTACCAATTTGATTTCGCTCTTTTCTCTTGGGGAACGGACTTGACCATTCTCTTTGTTTATTTTTCAGTTTAAATTACTTCGTATTTTTGGATGATATACTCCCGTTTTTGCTATCATACTTCTGCTAAACTGGAAGGAGAATATACTTCCCCCTCTCCTTCCAAAGCTTGTGCGATACTTAACTTATAACTAGAGGCAATACACCTTAATATATTTTAATATTAAAGCGCCTATGTTTTTTTTTTATCTATTTGATCTAGTTAGGTGATTTAAAACAGTTTATTGGTAAAAAAACATTGAGAAACTTTAGCGTGTATGACCACATTATAGTTGCAGTGAATGTTAAGCGAACTGTAAACCAAATGATTTCAGGACTAAACTTGTCATTTGACGACTAAACTTCACATGCTGAATATCACATAGATCGTAGCATATACAAGTTTAATCCCTACGCCAATATTGACCGTTTCTGCTCTTGGTAACTCTATTATATAGGCTATGGTAGCCAGGTGAGCAATATAGGCACATCTTGAAGTCATGCTTCAAAATCGGCGTCTTTGATGATTTGCATCAAAAATATTCTTGTATTTTCTATTGCATACATCGTTATCTAAGTGCGTTGATGTTCCTGTATTCTCTTGTGTATAACTAATGCATCATTCGTCATGTTATCCACGCAACCCTTGGCGCCAAGAAGTAGTTTCTAACATGTTAACGTCTTTGTTATGACTTGACAGGAGATCGAACCCAGCTCACTATCCATATACGGACGCTGTAAAATGTTGACTGAACCATTGGGCCTACAAAATTAAGTTCGAAAATCCCGCTGGAAAATGAAAATAAATGACTTGAATACATTTTGTTTTCAAAATGTTGTCGAATTTTGTTCCGCTACAGGGTAGAAATCAAAGCGCTGAAAGCACTGTCGTATAGGGGCATATGTAAGTAGAAAATATATGGCATAGTTAATATGGACAAACATTGTTGAAACAATGAATCATCTACCTTTAAACAAACCAAACCAAAAATGTTTGAAAAAACACAAATTGCCTGCCAATAACCAATACCTAATTTTATCAAAGTTTGACCAGGGTATCAGATATGTTATGAATAGCCTGGGTACCAAGGATGACTGCACATATGTAGCTCATAAGTTTCCCATACTATAAGTCTGAACGTGATACATTGAACATTTATTGAGACAATGGCTGAAGAAAAAATATGAAAAAATGAGTTTACACCTAAAAAGCAGATCAGATTTGCGTTCGAAATATTGTATCGGTCTCCTCATCCCAATGTATACGTGTGACCACTTTGAAATGAATCCGCCAAACAGAAACAAAGTTATAACCCATTAATGCAAACCGTCACGGACAGACGGACGGATGGATAAACACAAAGACGGACAGACAGTCAGTCGTTCCGGACAAAGTACACAGCTTGGGGAAGCACTCATTAACGCATGCTAAAGGTATGGTACTGTGCACTGCACCTCTGTAGGTCATAAGTTACCTGCAAACCAAGTTTAAAAGGGATACAATGGAAAATAATTAAGACAATGGCTGAACTAAATAAGGAAAAATGGAGACAACTTAAATAAGCAGACCAGAGTTATGTACTTAGTATGTTGCCGTTCTCCTGATCACACGGTATAAGTGTGACTACTTTGAAATGAATCTGCCAAACAGAATCAAACGTTTTGACCAATAAATGCAAACCCTGATGGTCGGACGAATGCACATTCAGACAGACAGCTGGACGGACGCCTGATAATGCCTCCAAGCTTTACAACAGAGACAACACATACAGTATTGATTACAGAAGACTGGTTCGATGCGTCAAAACACGTTTGTGTTTAGGAAAGGGCTAACATTTTATGGTATTTGTAATGTATGTGTTATCACATATAAGCTGCATCTAGCGATTTGCAGTTTAATTGAATTTCTGCAACGGGACCGTACAAGGTTAATTGACAAAAACCTATTTAGACTACATTTCTTGTTTATTTGTCAACATATATATCTAGGACTAGATTACATGTTGACGGACGTTAAGTCTTACACAAAACGCGCCCTGTGTTACCAACAATTCCCCAAGAGCTGTGAAAACGTTTGTACCATTCTTTCATGGCATGTATAAACAGTAGGACGCTCTCTCTTTGGAAGAATTATATAATAAAAAGTTTACATGGTATAATATGTTTACAGTCTTCCTAACCCGTGACCACATAGACTCAATCTACAGTAAACAACATTGAACTAAGTCTAAACAAAAATTGAACAGAATTAATGCAAGTATAATTTCGAATAGTGATGAAAACATTGTGGAAAAAGACAAACTTGCTGATTCTCATTCATCTGTTAACATTAGTCAAAATGTGTCTAAAAGGGGAAAGGTTAAAATAATAACTGTAGGCAAATGTTTTTGTTATCTAGATTATAGGAAAAAAATGATATATGTTTCAAAGCATTGTTTGAAAAGGAGGAATTGGTCATTGTCTTTTTTTTTGCAAAAATTATTTCAATATTCGTATGTAACTAAGTAGCTATAACGGAAACAGGTCAACCCTTTCCCACTTACAGTCCCTTTTTGACGCATGTGCAGCAGATGGCATTGGAAAACATCCTGACAGGAGGAGAAATTGCATATTTTCTCTTTTTTTTCTTTTTCCACAAAGGTTTCAACTATATATTTTCCCCTAGATGTAAGGTAAAATTGCTCGTTATCAATCATGTCTTGCATGTTATTTTAAATGTGTCCGGAAGGGGGATATAGTAAAAGAATGTCCGTTGTCAAACGTTTACATATGAAAAGAATTAAATTCAAACGTGTTTGAAAGCATTGTGTGAAAAGGAGGAATTGCTCATAGTCAGCAATAGCTCCATTTTCCACAATATTTCCAATATTCGACTGTTATAGTATCACGGAAAGGGTTCCGCTTTCATGGAAAGGATATAACAAGTTTCCGCTTACAGACGCATGTGCAGAAGACGACATTCAAAAACATCGTGAACAAAGGAGAAATTGCTTATCGTATGAAATTATTCAACTCCTTTCAATAATTATAATTTGATTTACAGTGATTTGCATATTTCCCTTTTTGTATTCTAAGTCGACTGTTGTAGACTAGTGGGGTCACAGCACGGTCGACGTTATCTAACAATACTGACATTGAGGTCAATCATAGTTCAGAACCAATCGAATTCAATAGTGAGGCTAAGTTCACTTTTCGAAAAGCATGCTAGGAATGGGATATGGGCGAAAAGCCCCTATCCCAAAAACGGATTCTTAGTCATTCTGGGCTTATTTGTAATGTTCTCGATATGGAAAGGAAATTGTTGTCATTCTTTGTTAATTTGTAAAGAAAATATATGATTTAAGTGTGGAAATTGGTTGACGGTATTAACTAGTGCAAGTTAAAAGGTATATACTTGTGACTTGTTCGTATCTTTATTAACTTTAAACTGCACTTCGTTTGTCATTTCGTGTGTATTGTTATAAAACAAATGAACATACTCGTGATAAAGGTCACGAGCAGGTTAATTCATCTTATAATGACGGGAGCTATAATAAAATTATGAGTTTTTGATTTTAAATCTGCAGTTATATTTAATGCTCCCTTTTTTTTTTTATCATATTTCGTAAAGTCAGATACCGCATCGGTAGTGTACTAGTTGGAGCGTCCGCCTCGAGAGAGGGAAGCCAGAGGTGTTCAATCCCTGGCTGGTTCAGACGTATTTCTTTAAGATTATGAGTATTGGCACCCATCGTTGCGGGGATAACATCACGACTGAATGACGTGGTCAGTCGGAAATAGCAAGGACTCGTAGGTAAAATCTATGTTGGCACAATGTTGGTTTTTTTGGGGGGGGGGGGGGGGGGGGGGGGGAGTGGGTCAGTCGGAAATAGCGAGGACTAGTAGTCTAATCCACACAATGTTATTTGGGGGGAAGTGGGTCAGTCGGAAATAGCGAGGACTCGTAGGTCTAATCCACACAATGTAATTTGGGGGGAAGTGAGTCAGTCGGAAATAGCGAGGACTCTTAGGTCTAATCCAAACAATTTTATTTGGGGAGGAAGTGGGTCAGTTGGAAATAGCAAGGACTCGTAGGTCTAATCCACACAATCTTATTTGAGGGGAAGTAGGTCAGTCGGAAATAGCGAGAACTCGTATGTCTAATCCACAAAATATATTTTGGGGGAAGTGGCTCAGTCGGAAATAGCGAGGACTAGTAGGTCTTATCCACACAATGTTATTTGGGGGAAGTGGCTTAGTCGGAAATAGCGAGGACTAGTAGGTCTAATCCACATAATGTTATTTGAGGGGAAGTGGCTTAGTCGGAAATAGCGAGGACTAGTAGGTCTAATCCACATAATGTTATTTGGGGGAAGTGGCTTAGTCGGAAATAGCGAGGACTAGTAGGTCTAATCCACACAATGTTATTTGAGGGGAAGTGGCTTAGTCGGAAATAGCGAGGACTAGTAGGTCTAATCCACACAATGTTATTTGAGGGGAAGTGGCTTAGTCGGAAATAGCGAGGACTAGTAGGTCTAATCCACATAATGTTATTTGGGGGAAGTGGCTCAGTCGGAAATAGCGAGGACTAGTAGGTCTAATCCACATAATGTTATTTGGGGGAAGTGGCTCAGTCGGAAATAGCGAGGACTAGTAGGTATAATCCACATAATGTTATTTGGGGGAAGTGGCTCAGTCGGAAATAGCGAGGACTAGTAGGTCTAATCCACAGTGGGTCAGCCGGAAATAGCGAGGACTAGTAGTTCTAACAGTGAGTCGTATTAATGCGTCACACAATGTTATTTGGGGGGAAGTGGGTCAGTCGGAAATAGCGAGGACTTGTAGGTCTAATCGTAAGTCGTATTAATGCGTCACACAATGTTATTTGGGGGATAATGGGTCTGTCTGAAATAGCGAGGACTAGTATGTCTAATCCAAATGTCATGAGTTCAAGGGTCAGTCGGAAATACCGAGGACTAGTATTTCTAATCAAAGGTCGTGAATTCAATGTCAGTCGGAAATAGCGAGGACTAGTAAGTCTAATCCAAAGGTCATGAGTTCAAATCGCTCGGTCAACATTCTTCCGATAGTCAAGACAGTATCAAGTCCGAATATATCCATCAACTTGCATTGTCAGAGACGTTCAGTCGCCAGCTACTAGTAACCATCAAAGTGACAGTCAATACATTAACTCTTTCAGCGCCAATGGTAACATTGACGGTTTTGAAACAATACAGGTTAGGAGAGTCAGCTCATAACGAGCAGTTGGTTGAACACATTGTGGCAAACGATAAATTGTACATTTTGAGTACTTTATCTTTTTACCATAACTTATTTTCAAAAGTTGTCTGCTAAAAACGCCTCAGAAAATACGTCTGCATTCGGGAAAGAGTTATTATTTTGTCTTAAACAAAGAACATAGTTTAATATGAAAAAGGCAAAGCCTCATCACGAGCACAGCGCCTATAATGAGTCTAAGCTGTAGGTTTGTGACTACCATGTTTAAGCAATCTGTTCTGTCGGAACTTGGACCGTGTTGTACACTATGATATCCTAGTTTATCTTTGGTTGCACAGTCAAATCATCAAAAGTTTAAACATCCACTTCATCACATATTCAATAATAAAAATAATAATTGTGTTAACAAGTTTTTCCTTCAATTTAGCCAAGTGACATAGTTTCTGATTGGGTTATAGCAATGTCAAAACATCCATTCTGTCAAAGTTTCAACATGCTAATATTAGTTTAAACTTATTTATTTTAAATCGATTGCGAAACAAGCTTTAAGCTTATATTAATCACGCTCGATGTCTGCTTCCTGGATACTTAACCAGTACTCGCGCCGATTGTGTGGAAAAATCCCAAAGTCAGGACCCGCTCATCACGGACTCGAACCAGGGACCTTTGATGTGAGAGGCCGACGCTCTACCTCTGCACCACTGTCTTCTTTGCTAATATAAAAGAACTGCTTTCAGTTACAGAGTGTTAACAAAATGTTCCTTTAATTTGGTTTGACCTTATGTTTGAACTTGGCCTAGATGTTACCAGGACAAACATTTCGACAAAGTTTCAAGATGCTGAAGCAAACAATGAGGTCAAAAGTATTTACAAGATTTTTCTCAAATGTTTCCTAGTGACTTCATTTACACCAATTCTGACAAAATTTCAACATGCAAACATTCAAAATGCAGCATTCAAAATGTCTGATTGTTTACAAGATGTTCCTTCAATCCGGTCTAGTGACCTAGTTTTTGACCCACCATGACCTTTATTTTCACTAGGCCTAGATATTGTCAAGACAAAGATTCTGACAAAGTTTCAAGCCGTTGGTTTCTAGACTGTTAACAAGATTTTCCTTCAGATTGATGAAATAACCTTGTTTATGACCTGACGTTACCTATATTTAAACCTGGCCTAGAATTCTCCAAGATAACATCAAGACAATTATTCTGACACAGTTTCAACATGTTTAAGATAAAACTGCAGCCTCCAGCGTGTTAACAAAATTTTCTTTCAATTTGAACTCGTGACTTAGTTTTCCTCACATGACCAAGTTTCAACCTTGGCCTAGATATCACCAAGACAAACCTTCTGACAGTTTTTCAAGCTGCTGGAGCAGATTATGCAGTCTATAGTTTGTAAACAAGATATACCTTCAATTTGACCAAGTGAGCTAGTTTATGACAGGATGAATTTAAACTTAGCCTAGATAACATCAAAACAGTTATTCTGAAAACATTTCAACATGCTTAAGTTTAAAATAAGGCCTCCAGAGTGTTTATAATATCACACTCCATGTCCTGGAGATACAACCAGTTCTCGCGCCATTTGTGCAGAAAATTTAAATCTTCACTGATTTCCGATTCAACAGATATTTGGGGGATTTTGAGGATCCGGTGAATTTTGGTATTTCAATGCACCGCATTTTTCATTGGGTATATCGTCACATTAGTGTAAAAACTCAATAAGTACATTTTTGTAATTTTACAGCAGAGAATTTAAACTGATTTTCTTAGAGAAATGACACTTGATTAAAAAAAAAAATTAATTTTTTTATTTAAAAACAAAGAAACAAAATAGTCCAAATAATATTTTCTGAAAAAGGTTTGTAATAAAAGAGATATTTTGAAAAAATGCACTTACATGTTTATATTTCACTGAACTAGTTTGGTGCAATAAAATTATAAGTTCATCTATCACTTTATTGCACTTTATATTTTGGAGCAAAAACTACATACATGTAAGTGCCATTTATCCTTTACTAGATGTGAACAGATAGACAAATATTGATTTATTATTACTCAATATTGATATTAATATTTACTCTGTTCTATGATAACCTAGGAAATGCTAAGAAATGATAGTAGTAATACCATTGTTTTCGGAGTTGGCAGCCTGCCAATTGCCGTTAGCACCAAACAACGCATGAGAAACTACGCGAGAAAAATAGTTCATCATGGATTCAACAAAACTGAATTTAAAAGGCTAGGATCTCCCCCATAAATATCATTTTAATGTTGTTGGAACATCAGTGAAAAACTTAAGGCGTGAGTACTCTAATATAAGTTTAAAGCAGTATAATTGCTCAAATTTGACGTTAATTAGAAGCAACGAGAAGCGAATAATCGCATTCAAAATCCACAAATAATCACATTGTACACAATTCATCAGAAGCTTATTTAATGCTTTTGCGAGTTGTTTATTTATGAATAGTCTGAATTGTAATCAGACTGCAACAATGCACAGACTGATCAGTGTCTACTAGGAATCATTGTATATTTTCGAATGGATGTTCTCAATTATAAATATATTTGCTATATTTTGATTTGTCTTTCGTACTCTTCATGTACCATCTTCCTTTTCATGCCGACAATATTGTCCTTCAGTCTTCTTCTTTAGCAATGGAATATTGGCTAATATTTTAGTACTCTTCACAAAGTATGCAGTGTATCTTGTACTCTTCTTGTTGAATAGCCTTTGGTATCTATATAAAAAAAAAGATGATCTGAGAATTGTTATATTAACAATGACATCCCATTCTGTTAACCTTTTTAGCTCACCTGTGCACGAAGTGCAAGGTGAGCTATTGTGATCGGATTTTGTCAGGTGTCAGTCTGTCGTGCGTTGTCAACAGTTGCGCTTGTTAACACTCTATCGGCTACATTTTGCATCCAATCTTCATGAAAGTTTATCAGAAAAGTCATCTCCATCAAATCTTGGACAAGTTTGAAACTGGGCAATATGAGGTCAAAAACTAGGTCAATAGGTCAAATTGAAGGGAAATCTTGTTAACACTCTGGAGGCCACATTTTCAACTTCAGCATGTTGAAACTTTATCAGAATGTTTGTCTTGATGATATGTAGGTCATTTTGGGTCAAAAAGTAGGTCACTAGGTCAAATTGAAGGAAAATCTTGTTAACACCCTAGAGGCCGCAATTTTTGTTTGATGAAACTTTATCAGAATGTATGTCTTGATGATATGTAAGTCAAGTTCGAACATGGGTCATTTTTGGTCAAAAAGCAGGTCACTAGGTCAAATTGAAGGAAAATCTTGTTAACTCTGTAGAAGCCGCTTTTTTGGCTACAGCAGCTTGAAATTTGGTCAGAAAGTTTATCTAAATGATATCTAGGCCAAGTTCGAATTGGGTCATGCTGAGTTAAAAACTAGGTCACTAGGCACAATTGAAGGGAAATCTTGTTAACACTGGATACTGCATTTTTAACTTGAGCATGATGAAACTTTATCAGAATGTTTGTCTTGATGATATGTAAGTCAAGTTCGAACATGGGTCATGTTGGGGTTAAAAAGTAGGTCACCAGGCCAAATTGAAGGAAAATCTTGTTTACTCTGTAGAAGATGCATTTTTACATTTGATGATAATTTTTATCTAAATGATATCTAAGCCCAGTGCGAATATGGGTCATGTAGGGTCAAAAAATTAGGTCACTAGGTCAAATGAAGGAAAATCTTGTTAACACTAGAGGCTTCAGAAGTTTGAAATTTTGACAGAATGTTTGTTTGAAATATATTAGTCAAGTTCGAATATGGGTCATATTGGGTCAGAAACAAGGTTAATCAAGGAAAATATTGTTCAAACTCCAGAGGCTGCATTTTCAGAATGTTGTCTTGATGATATCTAGTCCATGTTGGAATATGGGTCATATCAGGTAAAAAAATATAGATCACCTGGCCAAATGAAGGAAAATCTTGTTAACACTGTGGGTTGCATTCAGAATAATTGTCTTGATGTGTTTTATTTTGCAGTACATTGTATAATTAAGGTAAGCGAACTAGGGCCACCATGGCCCTCTTGTTTGTGATGAACGAATGAATGTATATTGTTTTATGGCGCATCGACAGCTAAGGTCATTTAGCGCGCAATTAAATTTAATTATTCATGATCCCTGGGTAAACAAACCAGTACTAGGCTAGAAAATGTGCCTTGCCCAAGGCTTGTTTGTAATAGACTACTTTGGAAAACATACTTGAAAAGGTTTAGTATAACCTTTTTTTACCATATAATTATGTATTTTATTTCTTCTCTGAATCTGCTTGTCTAATTTCAAGATAAATAAGTAGAAATGTTCCTTCTGTGACCCTTTAAAAAAAATTGTTCAAGCCATATAGATTTGATTAAAAAGATATCCATCATTTGATCAGAAAAACAGGAAAACAAGTTTTCATCATTCTAGATTCAGAAATGCAGCTTCTGTGTCTTTCTCATATTTAACTTAGTATTTGACCCAGAATCACACATATCCAAACATGACCTATATATCGTTCAGATAAACTGTCTGACAAAGTTTCAGTCAAAAAGTGGTCTGTAGAATGTTAACTCTAGCCCAAATACACTAAATCTGCAGCAGATGGCCGAACACAAAATCTAGGCAAAACACTGGAAAAGCTCTATATAAGTTAAAGTCAACTTACTGAATAACACTTTGTGGAAAAAGAAGAAATTTGTTTTTAATGAGTAATTACTTATTTTGCAACAATGTTTTGAAATGCGTCTGCTACATATGCATCAAAGTGTATAATCATTGGATACACAAATAATTATTATGATGACAAAATTATGTATCAGATCCTATAAGAATACGAAATAAAAACAACTTAAATAAATGTATGCTTGACACTCACAGAAGTTTTACGTGCAGATAGGTGGTCTCCCACAACAGCTAGATAGCCTTACATCGGAGTCGAATGTTCGAGGGGTAGAAACCTATTGTTGCACCAGGTGTCCTATTAAATGAAACAAATAATAAATAAATCTCCCATTAGTTTACAACAGTTATACACACATAAACTTGGAAGCAGCAGGGGCCGTGTATTGTCCCTGGAAGCGGGCGCGACGATCATGTTACGAGTTAATAATAACCCCTTTGGGGGCCCCTCGAGTTTGTACATGTCGTGTGAACGTTACAATAGTGTGTGAAGATGGAGTAAATAGCGACTTCAAGCAACATAAATGATGCACCGAGTTGTATTTATATAAATATCGGGTTTATTAAAGTTGAGGGCTGTCTTTTCAATACGTAGTCAGGCATACAAGACATTTGGAGTTGTCAAAACCAACACAAAAAACTTCCGATAAAAATACTCACCTAGAACGAGAAGAGTTTTCCACAGATCTGTTTGTTTTCGATACGATCATCCTTCTTCCACATTTCCCATCTTCGTTGCTTAATGGTTACTCTCATTCTATTTCCATTTCTACTTCTTTTTATCAGAAGTTTACTGATGTTTCGTGCGCGGCGTATGCATTGTGTGCCTGCCGAACCACATTAAGATGCAATTTTGTTGACACAAATGCTACACTATTGCTGTATGTATTGCGCATCTGTAAAAGGTCACGCAAAGAGGTCAACTGCATAATATTAATTTCCGCTTGATTTTTGGCAGGGGAGCAAATAAATCGAAAATCAACATTTGAACTATAATCACTGTGTACATAGTTTACACTCAAGAATATGACCTAAATTGATCGGGATTATGTTGCACTTTCTTTAGAGTTATGTTAAAGCTTATCAAAACTAGAAAAATGCGAATTTGAGCAATTGTACTGCTTTAAGAAATAATAACATTCGTGAAGAGGAACGGAACAAAATAAAGAAGTCACGTGAAATATACAGTGGCGGAACACCGGGGAGGGAGGGGGGCGTAGGGCCTGTGCGTCGAAAAAATAATGGTAAACAAAGAAAAAGCGTGGCAAATGTAGTGGCGGATTTAGCGGGGTCCCATAGGGCCTGTGCCCGACTTACCCCACCCCACGAAAGAAGTCACGTGAAATACACAGTGACGGATTAACCGGGGGGCCGTAGGACCCATGCGTCGAACAATTAATGGTAAACAAAGAAAAATCGTGGCAAATGTAGTGGCAGATTTTACATATCTGGCGAGCGCCGGGCCAAATTAGCCGTGACGATCCCGGCTGGACATCGGGCAGACATTGACCAGGGAAAAGCGGCGCCTGGCCGACCATCCAATGTGTCTCGCAGGTTATAAAAGCCGGGTCATCGCATCATTAATCAGATTCAAGTCGCGCTCTTCACAGAAGGTAGCAATTTAAAACACAGTTTATCACAACAGTGTCAGAGTAACAGTACTACAATATGCCCTATAAAAGAAGGGAGGACTGAAGGAGAATGAGATGGAAGTACCCACAAGAGAAGGAGAGTGGCAGTAAAGGGAATGAGACCTCTCCTCTTCAGCCACCAATGCATCAATAACTTAGTTGTAGAGGTAGCGTGCAAACCTCTCCCCCAATCGTGCTGTGCAGGTGCCCGCAAGTGCTGTGGAGGTATCAACGGCATTTTCGTTAGAATGCTTGTTTTAATGATATCTAAGTCAAGATCGAATAAGGGTCATATTGGGTCAGAAACTAGGTCACTAGGCCAATTTGAAGGGAAATCTTGTTAACATAATGGAGGCCGCATTTTTAACTTAAGCATGTTGAAACTGTATCAGAATGTTTGTCTTGATGGCCACGTTTTTTAAATTTTGGTCAGACTTTATCTTAATGATATCTAGTCCATGTTCGAATAAGGGTCATATCGGGTAAACAAAAATAGGTCACTAGGCCAAATGAAAGAAATTCTTGATAACACACTGGATGTTGCATTTTGAATCTTTGTCAGAATAATTATCTTGATGAGTTTTGCATATTTCAAACACTTTCTCCCAGTCTAGTACATGGTTTAGAGAACTATTTCAACTAGATGGAATATGATTTAACATTGACATATTTCTCAATATAATAATGCAGAAACTTCAAAATATTCTGCCTAAACCTGCTGTCAAATTTCCCTTTGATTCTTCATGACTTAAATGAGTATACTTGTGAGCTCTTGTACTCATGTGAGCGATATAGTTCCAACAAGGTCCTTCTTTTTTTAAATTGGCAGTTTAATAAAATTTACTATTTTTGACATGATCTTTCAACTTCTTGACATTAAATACATAAACATAAGCTGCAATTGTTATTTCCTTTCACATTTCCCCCAACTTCTCCAACTTTCCAGCAGCCCCAAGGCCGTCTGCACTGCAGTGCTTTGATATTTTGTCAATGCCATATTTAATTCCTATTATGTATAATTCTCTTAAAAATGAAGATATCTTAGAAGAAAATGAGAAGTCTGACAAAATGAAACTCAAAGTTATTTTTAAAAAAATCTGATAAAAATTGAATTTCTTTTCCACATGAGCAATATTTCCCTTTTCTGCAATGTTTTTGAAAGTTGTTTGCTACAGAGGTGTCAAAAATTGTATATATTATGGAAAGAATGTGAAACAGAAATTAGTGTTATTTATGCTGCCATTTTGTATACAAATATGGACATATATCTTTCTTGCACCAAATAGTTGTTTGAAATATTAAAATGATGTGGTGCAATACATCACCATGTGCACATATTGATTTTTTGCACAAAAAAATAATTGAAATGAATAAATTTTACCACCAGACTCTACCAGACTCTACTGGACTCGGGAAAGAAGGGGTGGGGGTCATATTTTTGACAATCAAAGATAAATCAACATGTTTATTAATTGACACATGATAATTATAATTACTGATGATACAGAAGAATAAATCCATATAAATGTTTTCTTTCTGTTAAATTTAACACACCACAAAGTATGACACTAAAATGAAGTAATTAATTTTTGAAAGCATTGTGATAAACGGTCAAATTGTTGACATTGTGCAATTAATACTTCTTCTCACAATGCTTTCACGCTGCTTTCAATATTCTTTCAGTTATATTCATTTTCACATTTAATTGATTGATACATTCCTTTAACAAAAAAATATCACGGATACATATATATAGCTTACGGCACAGAACAGTTACTTCCCTTGTTTCAGATAAATAGTTATATAACCTGACCATTATTTGGAACGTCAGATAAAAGCGCATTTTGAGGTTGAATTTGGTTTTAATACTTTTTGAGGGCATGTATCTTCATATCTTAAATCATTTTTTAAAAAAAAGTGATTTTGAGAAAAAACGGACTTATTGAGTTTTTGCACAAGTATTTGCTGGGTGTCTAGAAAACTAAGACCTAAGACCACTAGAAAACTAAGACCTAGAGAACTAAGACCCCCTGTACTAGAAAACTAAGACCCACTGTACTAGAAAACTAAGACCCATTTTTTTTAAAACTCTATTTTGCAAAGATTTTAAAAATATGAGGTGCTGTAACTTTGGAATTTTTTCTGTAATCTTTTGGAAAATGTTCTTGCCAAAGCAAGTAAACTTGCAGTTTCATAAATAGAACCACGTTAGAGGCTCTGATGTGCTTGTATCTGTCAAAGTACAGTGCTGCCCCCCTGGGCCAAACTTAAAGGGTGTCCCAGGTGATTTACTCCGCAATCTGACTCTATAAGTCTTATAGATTAAGGGTTAAGAAGAGTTTGACCTGGGACACCCTTCTAAGTTCAGGTCGGACAATGAGTATCAAAGGTCAGTGCTGCCACCTAGGCAATTGCTGTGTTTTTGTTTTTGTGCAATAAAACCGAATATGGCTAAATCCCAGCTGTTTTCCAAATTTATATAACTACTAGCATAGTACCCGTCCTGCGGACGGAGGTTAACTGGTAGTGCTTTTGTGATGGGGAATTAGTTTAGGGCATTATTTTGTTAGCATTGCTAGTTTTGCTATCTATACCGTCCCATATAGATGCATTGTTGTTTATTGTAGTACTGTCTAAAAGATAAAGTGTTGAATCCAAGTGTGGGAAAACTTTGAAAGTGTTAAATTGATCCCCCTAAAAGTTGAATGCAACACTTTATATATACGTGTTGTAGTGTTCATCATTCATTCATCGATTTCAAAGTGTTGGAGGACTAATATTTTGAAAGTGTTAAATGAACACCTCGTTGCTTTATTTCATGAATGGATGAGGGTAGAACGGGTGTAGGCCTATACTACACGCATGCATTACGCAGCAACTACAGATTCTGTGAATCTATACTCACAGATTCATTGAATACGGGAGTTTTAGCTAGCACGACGATTTATCTTTTAAAATGCATCTCCTCTGGTAATTGTAATGTCAAATATTTCATCATCAATTATCTTCGGGCACTTTGTATTTGTATTTGTATATGAATTTTAATGTAATGGGAATTGCTTCGGCATCGAAGGTGGCCTTGATTTATTAGGACTCTGGGGGGGGGGGGGGGGGGGGGTCACTCCCCTTGACATGTGTAGCACATCAGCGTACCAAACATTGTACCGCGCGGGGCACATTAAGCCCCCAATTTCAACATGAACCTCGCAGAAAGCCCAGGGGAATCTATAAAAACGCACCCTCACCCCGCCTTATGCCCCTCTTTGTTAATTTCGGCCCCAAGACCCCGCAAAAGGCCACAAGCAACAACTTATCGGGCCCCGCCCTGATGATTTTGCCCGCGTTCGCGCGCCAAGCGTCGGTTCTAGCCAGAAGATGGCACAAGAACCATAAGGGTTGGGCTTTCCAAGTCGCCCAGCCATAAGGGGTGAGGACTGGAAAATACCCAGCCATAAGGGGTGGGGATTCAAAATGGCTGTCTCCAGCTATAAGGGGCTTTTAGAAAAAGTGGAGTACACTGATGTGCTACACATGTCATGTGGAGTGACCCCCAGGGTTAGGACCAACAGCATACGAACCATAAAATCGCCATCAGACTTATGCATTGTTATTGTCACTCGCTAGCAAAGCAGTTTAACTTACTGATCTGGGTTAGGACAAATAACTTTGTTGAATGTTTGTTTGTCGTTGCAAATACGCCCACTGTAGGAATCTTAGCTTGTCATTCACTCCTTTTTCACGAATTATATTATTGAGACGGGCCATGCCTGGGATCTGGGATGATAACCTATGTTGGCGAACAGACAATATTGCAGTTGTTTTTGATTTTTGAAAAAATAAAGATTCAGTCATAAATAAATTTTACAACATTTATTCAAATAAAAGTACCAAAAATATATATCATGTCAGCAACTGGGGTAAAATTATCCAGATTAAAGGAAATATTCCAACATTTCCAATCCCTGCTGTTCAAAAAATGGTGGAGTGTGATTTAGACACTTCAGAGGTTCTTAAAACTATCCCTCGGTCCTTCCTTTATCGGTTTCCATTCATTATCAAGTATGATCTGTTGATAAGACTGATTTAGCCTCTTAAATGGTGTTCTCAGTACCAATTTGGATTATTTTTAATGAAATAGCTATGTTAGCTTTTATGACATTTTCCGTAAAGCATGTAACATCCATATCACCCTATGAAAACAGTTATGCAGAATTTGCAATGATTCAATGTAAGCGGGATATGTCAGAAAGCTAATCCACAAAAGTTGGAAAGGTTCCATTATGGTAAAGGCTTGGGTCGTTTCCATTGTAACAGACAATGAGTTTCATCCGGTGTACCCCAACTGCTCTTTCAATGCCTCTATATGGGACGAGTAAAGTCTTTGCTTTACACTGTCTGGAACTACAAGGAATTCAGCAGCTGTGAAGTAGTGAAATGTGCCAAGGATGCAACTTGCATTAACGCAGTAATACTTTGTGGTGAATTTGGCGGAGCGTTTATTGGCATTTTCGACTTTTTTCCAGTAGATCCATCTCTCTTTATGGGACAATACTATATCAAAAGGACTCAATACAATTCTGCGAGGAAATTCATTTCCACATTGCCTGCATTATATCGCATTCGGCTCATCCTTAGTAAAACAAACTACCATCTGATGATTGTTATGGTGAACTTCGGTAAAAGGCTGGATTGGTACTTGGTATACACCGCTTTCAGCAGGCAGGTTGGATCGCGGTCTCCACTGGTTTCGATGGTGTTCCCCCTTTTTCCCAGCTGTTTCTTTTGGAGGTTGTTGGGGTGTTCTTAACTTCCTCCTGTTCATAACAATGCTTTCCAAGTGCTTCTTCAGTATGTTACAAATTTCTGCGACGCATATGCTGTGTTTGCAGAGGACCTGAAATTTGAAAGAATTGCATTCACAGTTCACATGATCACTGTATACCGTACAAACAACAAACCCTCTTTTATTGTCACCTGTTGCAACATGATACTTGTTACTAGGATTTCTGGCATCCAGTGTTGGTTTCCTTTCAATTGCCCCTGTCTTATTCAGGAGTCTATCAGTCTCACTTGTAATAGTCCTGATTACATCGTTTGATATGACAAGGACGTGTAGTATAGACATCACATCGACTGAGAACTGCTTCTTTCCATCAACACTAGCTTGCAGTTGACTTCCCCCTGTTTTTGCCTTTTTTATTACAGTAGCTGGTTTTCGTCTTTTGATATCTGCCATTGATAACACATTTACATTTTCAATATAGCATTCACGCTCCTCCTGTGTCCATTCATATCAGAATCCCGGCTCGGCCAACTTTCTTTCCGATGTTTGACAAAAGTCATTCGTCTTCCACCAATGGGCTAAGTCTATTTGGAAAAGCAGCCAGTTGCTTGGGAAGATTGTTGTGTGGAGTACTGGTGTGAGAAAACCAGGAAACACATGAGTAGGTGAACTGGCCGCCGTGATATGACTGAGAAATTGTTAAAAACGGCGTTAAACCCTAATCAATCAATCAACCATTCAAATCACTTGTCTTCAGGAACTTTTAGGTAATACGCTTCCATGGACATATCATAAACCTGCTTTGACCCTCAAATGGCTTTCTTCATTTCAGTTTCTTGATACTCTCTGACAGGCTCCCAGACATTCTTCACAAAGTCTACTTTGGAAAGTTTTTTTACCTTCTTCTCCACCATTAGGAATGATTCCTTCTGTTTCGTCAGAACGTTGTTCATACTTTCTGATTGATTCATTGTTGGCCTTCCTGGATGTCCATCTCGAGTGATTGGCATTCATGACAGGACCCGTTGACTTTTTACCATGCTGTCTGCTATAACCCCAATGTATCTAAGAAATTGGAATCTGTCTTCTGAGGAATTCTTTCCAATTAAACATACCTCCCTGAGGTTTATCTCAGATCGAACTCGTGCCATCGCAGCATCTAATTCATCTGCATCTTCTGCGTCTACCAATCCGCCAACATTGTTCTTCCCCAAAACAATGTCTAAGAAATACAACTGGTCTTGCTTTGATCGAATGCCAATTTTAATTAGTTTACGCTGACAATTGTCTCTAAAGTGTCTTAGGCATCTCAACCCAATGGCATTTGGGAATGTTCCTTTTAGAACTGTACAAAGGGCAGTCTCTCCATCGGTTATGTATCCTTTAAGTTTGTCTTTCTTCCCAGGTGGACAACTTCGCACAACTGATGTGATGATTCTGTCGAATATATCTGTCGAATACAAGCTGGCAACGCGGACGCCAACACCAACGCGGACGCCGGGGTGATAACATAAGCTCCCCTATTTCTTCGAATAGGCGAGCTAAAAAGGAGAAATTGCTCATCATGAGCAATTTCTCCTTCTGCCAGAATGTTTTCAATCTGGTGGAGTGCCGCTCCGCTTGTGGGTAAGGACCAAGTTGCGGTAGGGGATAGAGGTTACCTGGTACCGGCCGAAGCCAAAGGTGGGGTCCACACTGAATGGATAGTTTCCCTCTTTAGAACAGCAGAACTTGTGCAGTTCTGAAGACATTTGCTTCGTACCTAAGATCCACACATCCTTTGGCTCATTGAAATGATCTAGCACTGTTGAATTGTCCTTTGCATTGCTGTAAATCGAAAGATTACCATTCTCGTTTTGGGGCTTCAGTTTGCTCTGCAAATCGTAGCATTGCTGTTTGGTTCTTGGGAGTTGCCCAGGATGAGAAGCTGCCATCACTCCACCACTTTCGTTTGTTACTTTTTGATAAACAGCTCCAGCATTTGATCCCTCACTCAACTTTCTCTTTAAAAGAGAGAGTGTGCTCTTTTGTAAAGGAAAGAATGGATTATTCCCGTACTTGCGGTTGCCATGGGGTGTTACCTCAAAATCTACTTCTGAAAGCCCTAAGCATTTATCGATGTGGTACTGTAGAAGGCTAATGTTGCCAACAATCTTCCCCTCTTTACAATAAAGCATAAATATTGACCTGCACAGGCCACCAGTGTCACCACTTTCCGATATATCAATCTTCTTCTTGGCAAGAATTTCCACTGTTTTACTGTCTGTTACTCTGATTGTCCATGTTGCAACTCGCAACAACGCAGGATACGTCCCGTTCATGTCAGCCTTTACATCATCTGGTGAACCTAGTTTGGAAAGATCAATTGTGAAGGCGCTGTTTTTCCTAACTCTTAAAGGAACCTTCCCACATTTTACAATTGTCCCTGGTTGCAAACATTGCAGCATAATTGTTACGGCTTCTAGTGGCGTGTATCTGTCAACTTTCCCCGATTGGTACACCAGCATCTCCTCTGAGAAGTGATCGTTTTTGAAAACAGAGAATGCCTCCTTCTCCAGAACTGCCTGAATCCTAGAAACGGAGAAAGAAATATGAATGATAAAAGGTTAACCTGAAATTGCCTGGGTATCTCCAGTTACAAATGACAGTTGTACAATAATGTTTCCAGAAATCTTTTATCAGTAAGAGTATTCTTGCCAATATGATGGCATTAAAACATCTATAATTTAAGCCTTGTTTTTCTCTAATTATTTAAAATTTCAATGGAAGTGAAACCCTGGTGCTTGTCAATGTCTATCTTTACTTTAGTTCACATATAAAAGGATGGAATTGGATGGGTACTTTTAAGCCTTGCATGTTTAATTCACCTATTGTACGTCTGTTTTGGGGTCTTTTTAGCCATATTAGGGAGGATGCAAACAACTTGGTTGTGTATTTAAAATATAGGCTACATCCAAGAAGTAAAATATTTATTCAAGGTGTTTCAATATTATATTCAAGAATGAAACAAGAGGGTCATGAGGCCCTGGACGCTCACCTGAACATTAGCTATTTAAGACTCTTTCAGCACCAATGGCAATATCATCAAGACAAACTATCTGACAAAATTTCAAGCTGCTCAAGTCAAAAATGCGATCTCTATAGTGTTAACAAGATTGTATTACAATTTGGCCTAGCAACCTGTCTTTTGACCTGACCTGACCCATATTCGAACTTAGCAAAAATGCGGCTTCTAGAGTGTTAACATGATTGTTCTTAAATTTGGCGATATACTTTTTAACAGACATGACCAATATTCGAACTTGGCCTACATATCATCAAGACAAACATTCTGATAAAGTTTCAACATGCTGAAATTAAAAATGCAACATTCAGAGTGTTAACAAGATTTCAATTTGGCCTAGTGTCCTAGTGTCTGACCCAATATGACCCATATTCGAACTTGACCTAGATATTCTCAAGACAAACATTCTGACAAAATTTCAAGCTGCTGAAGCCAGAATCGTGGCCTCTAGAGTGTTAACAAGATTGTCCTTCAATTTGACCTAATGACCTACTTTTTGATCTGACATGACCCATGTTTGAATGTGACCTTCAAATCATCAAGACAAACATTCTGATAAAGTTTCAACATGCTCAAGTAAAAAATGCACCATCCAGAGTGTTAACAAGATTTCTCTTCAACTTGGCCTAATGACCTAGTTTCTGACCCAATATGGCCGAGTTTCAAACTTGACCTAGATATATTCAGACAAACATTCTGAAAATATTTCAAGCTGCTGAAGCAAAAAATGAGACCTCCAGAGTGTTAATATAGTTTCTTTCAATTTGGACTAGTGACCTAGTTATGGAGCCGTCATAACACATATTTGAACTCAGCCTAGATATCAGGTAATGGAGAAATTTCTAAAAATAGAAACACACACTTTCTGGTAAGCATATAAAAACTTTCTCGCATACAACAAATCTGCAGTTGACTGCTTTGAAAATGAGCAATTTTTTCTTTTCTCCACAATGTTTTTAAAAGTTGTCTATTGCGGAGGCATCAATAATGTATTTTTGATTGAGTAGAGAGCATTGTTTGAAAAGAAGTATTTTGGTTGTTGCTTCAGAAAGGGGGGATTCTAAAACTTTTACATTCTCTTCTGAACCTGTTTTTCCAAGATAATTTAATAGAAATGTTCCTTGGATGACCTTCTACAAAAGAAATCAAGACGTATAGATTGTTTGAAAAACATCGCTGAAAGACGATATCAGAAAAGGGTAAAAAAGTGCTTCAGAGGTTACACATTTGCTACAAGGTTGTCTCTCAGGTGAATAATTTAGGGTCATCTAGGTCCTCTTGTTTCTTGAAGAGTCTTCTTCATAGGTAAAAAGTAAATATGTGTTTTTCCAGATAAATGCCGGATATATGGTCAATACGAGAGGTAACTGAAGAAGGATAATTTTGCAACAAACACTCTAGGTAAGATATTCTCTGTCATGTAACACAAGTCATGCCTCCTCTGGGCGGTTCAATAACGGGTATTGACTGTTCACGAAATAGTCATCTAAGCTTTTTTGTAGTGTCTGGATATTTGAAATCGCCAAACATATATTTTTCAAGAATGGATGTGTTCTGATTCCATTTTATTATCATTTCAAGAGACTGGCTCACGTAATGTAACCCTTTCCTGCAGCAGACTTTGAAAGGGCTAAACTATTAGCCTGATAGTAGAAATTGTTACCGTCTATACAGTGTAGTGGTTGAATCATTTGAATTCCAAGCAAGAGAATATATGGGTTCAACCTGGATTGATTAAAAGATTAGCACTGACTTCCCTCATTTACACTCAGGATATTTTTGGAAAGCACTATGACAGAATTCATCTGGTATTAAACATTAATTGAATATACATGTAGTTTCCTTTGACACCTGTGTATTGGCTTAAGTATGGAAAATAAACTTTGGAAAATATTGTGGATAAAAAAGCAATTTCTATTTTTTCCTACAATGTACAATTTTAGGCCATCATGGCCCTCTTGTTTCCTACAGTGTTAACTTCTTTTACCCAAGGTATATACAAGTTTTGTAGGGACACGCATTCTAACCACCGCTTTAGTGACGCTTCTATCTAAATCTAGCCAGCCAAGACATACAACAAATCTGCAGCATACAACTTAGACAGCTTTTAGTCAAAAATACAGAACTCTCTAGAAATCAAAGAAATATTATTAAATAAAGTTGAAAACATTGTGATAAAAGGAGAAATTGGTCATAATAAGTAATTTCCCATTTTTGCCACAATATTTTAAAAAAGTTGTCTGCTGCAGAGGGGCCAGAATGTATCTGTATATTTGAAAAGATTAACTCTGACCTATTTATTACCTCATGTCTTCTAAGGCATCCATTGTTGATGCATTGAATACAGTTTAAAACATTGTGGCAAAAGAGGAAATTGCTCATAATGTAACAGGCAGTCATCAGATCTATATAAGCATTTCCTACTGCAGCAAAGTTTAGATGTGGTTTTAATGAGAATGCATCAAACACAATTGAGGAAAAGTATTGACAAGCTTAATACATATACTTATGATTTATACAAGGAGTAGAAATGATATTGTGAGAAAAGGAGCAAGAGTTCATTTTGAGCCACCTCTCCTATCCCTACAATGTTTTTAAAAGTTGTTTGCTGCATAGGTATCGAATGTTGTTTGCTGCATAGGTATCAAATGGTGTTTGCTTCATATGTATAAAATATTGCTTGCTGCATAGGTATCACATATTGTTTGCTGCATAGGTATCCAATGGTGTTTGCTGCATAGGTATCACATATTGCTTGCTGCATAGGTATTAAATGTTGTTTGCTGCATAGGTATGAAATGTTGTTTGCTGCATAGGTATGAAATATTGCTTGCTGCATAGGTATTAAATATTGCTTGCTGCATAGGTATTAAATGTTGTTTGCTGCATAGGTATCAAATGTTGTTTGCTGTGTATGTATCAACTATTGTTTGCTGTATAGGTATCAAATATTGTTCACTGCATAGGTAGCAAATGTTGTTTGCTGCATTGGTACAAATGTTGATTGCTGCATAGGTACCAAATGTTGTTTGCTGCATAGGAACCAAATGTTGTTTGCTGCATAGGTATCAAATATTGCTTGCTGCATAGGTATTAAATGTTGTTTGATGCATAGGTATCAAATGTTGTTTGCTGCATAGGTATCAACTATTGCTTGATGCATAGGTTTTAAATATTGCTTGCTGCATAGGTATTAAATGTTGTTTGCTGCATAGGTATCAAATGTTGTTTGCTGTTTATGTATCAACTATTGTTTGCTGTATAGGTATAAAATATTGTTCACTGCATAGGTAGCAAATGTTGTTTGCTGCATTGGTACAAATGTTGATTGCTGCATATGTATCAAATGTTGTTTGCTGCATAGGTACCAAATGTTGATTGCTGCATAGGTATCAAATGTTGTTTGCTGCTTAGGTATCAAATGTTGTTTGCTGCATAGGTATTAAATATTGCTTGCTGCATAGGTATTAAATGTTGTTTGCTGCATAGGTATCAAATGTTGTTTGCTGTGTATGTATCAACTATTGTTTGCTGTATAGGTATCAAATATTGTTCACTGCATAGGTAGCAAATGTTGTTTGCTGCATTGGTACAAATGTTGATTGCTGCATAGGTACCAAATGTTGTTTGCTGCATAGGAACCAAATGTTGTTTGCTGCATAGGTATCAAATATTGCTTGCTGCATAGGTATTAAATGTTGTTTGATGCATAGGTATCAAATGTTGTTTGCTGCATAGGTATCAACTATTGCTTGATGCATAGGTTTTAAATATTGCTTGCTGCATAGGTATTAAATGTTGTTTGCTGCATAGGTATCAAATGTTGTTTGCTGTTTATGTATCAACTATTGTTTGCTGTATAGGTATAAAATATTGTTCACTGCATAGGTAGCAAATGTTGTTTGCTGCATTGGTACAAATGTTGATTGCTGCATATGTATCAAATGTTGTTTGCTGCATAGGTACCAAATGTTGATTGCTGCATAGGTATCAAATGTTGTTTGCTGCTTAGGTATCAAATGTTGTTTGCTGCATAGGTATTAAATATTGCTTGCTGCATAGGTATAAAATGTTGTTTGCTGCATATGTATGAAATGTTGTTTGCTGCATAGGTATGAAATATTGCTTGCTGCATAGGTATTCAATATTGCTTGCTGCATAGGTATTAAATGTTGTTTGCTGCATAGGTATCAAATGTTGTTTGCTGTGTATGTATCAACTATTGTTTGCTGTATAGGTATCAAATATTGTTCACTGCATAGGTAGCAAATGTTGTTTACTGCATTGGTACAAATGTTGATTGCTGCATAGGTACCAAATGTTGTTTGCTGCATAGGAACCAAATGTTGTTTGCTGCATAGGTATCAAATATTGCTTGCTGCATAGGTATTACATGTTGTTTGATGCATAGGTATCAAATGTTGTTTGCTGCATAGGTATCAAATATTGCTTGATGCATAGGTATTAAATATTGCTTGCTGCATAGGTATTAAATGTTGTTTGCTGCATAGGTATCAAATGTTGTTTGCTGTGTATGTATCAACTATTGTTTGCTGTATAGGTATAAAATATTGTTCACTGCATAGGTAGCAAATGTTGTTTGCTGCATTGGTACAAATGTTGATTGCTGCATATGTATCAAATGTTGTTTGCTGAATAGGTACCAAATGTTGTTTGCTGCATAGGAACCAAATGTTGTTTGCTGCATAGGTATCAAATATTGCTTGCTGCATAGGTATTAAATGTTGTTTGATGCATAGGTATGAAATGTTGTTTGCTGCATAGGTATCAAATATTGCTTGATGCATAGGTATTAAATATTGCTTGCTGCATAGGTATTAAATGTTGTTTGCTGCATAGGTATCAAATGTTGTTTGCTGTTTATGTATCAACTATTGTTTGCTGTATAGGTATAAAATATTGTTCACTGCATAGGTAGCAAATGTTGTTTGCTGCATTGGTACAAATGTTGATTGCTGCATATGTATCAAATGTTGTTTGCTGCTTAGGTATCAAATGTTGTTTGCTGCATAGGTATTAAATATTGCTTGTTGCATAGGTATAAAATGTTGTTTGCTGCATATGTATGAAATGTTGTTTGCTGCATAGGTATGAAACATTGCTTGCTGCATAGGTATTCAATATTGCTTGCTGCATAGGTATTAAATGTTCTTTGCTGCATAGGTATCAAATGTTGTTTGCTGTGTATGTATCAACTATTGTTTGCTGTATAGGTATCAAATATTGTTCACTGCATAGGTAGCAAATGTTGTTTGCTGCATTGGTACAAATGTTGATTGCTGCATAGGTACCAAATGTTGTTTGCTGCATAGGAACCAAATGTTGTTTGCTGCATAGGTATCAAATATTGCTTGCTGCATAGGTATTACATGTTGTTTGATGCATAGGTATCAAATGTTGTTTGCTGCATAGGTATCAAATATTGCTTGATGCATAGGTATTAAATATTGCTTGCTGCATAGGTATTAAATGTTGTTTGCTGCATAGGTATCAAATGTTGTTTGCTGTGTATGTATCAACTATTGTTTGCTGTATAGGTATAAAATATTGTTCACTGCATAGGTAGCAAATGTTGTTTGCTGCATTGGTACAAATGTTGATTGCTGCATATGTATCAAATGTTGTTTGCTGAATAGGTACCAAATGTTGATTGCTGCATAGGTATCAAATGTTGTTTGCTGCATAGGTATCAAATATTGCTTGCTGCATAGGTATTAAATGTTGTTTGATGCATAGGTATCAAATGTTGTTTGCTGCATAGGTATCAAATATTGCTTGATGCATAGGTATTAAATATTGCTTGCTGCATAGGTATTAAATATTGTTTGCTGCATAGGTATCAAATGTTGTTTGCTGTGTATGTATCAACTATTGTTTGCTGTATAGGTATAAAATATTGTTCACTGCATAGGTAGCAAATGTTGTTTGCTGCATTGGTACAAATGTTGATTGCTGCATATGTATCAAATGTTGTTTGCTGCATAGGTACCAAATGTTGATTGCTGCATAGGTATCAAATGTTGTTTGCTACTTAGGTATCAAATGTTGTTTGCTGCATAGGTATTAAATATTGCTTGCTGCATAGGTATAAAATGTTGTTTGCTGCATAGGTATCAAATGTTGTTTGCTGTGTATGTATCAACTATTGTTTGCTGTATAGGTATAAAATATTGTTCAATGCATAGGTAGCAAATGTTGTTTGCTGCATTGGTACAAATGTTGATTGATGCATAGGTACCAAATGTTGTTTGCTGCATAGGTACAAAATGTTGTTTGCTGCATAGGTATCAACTATTGCTTGCTGCATAGATATTAAATGTTGTTTGCTGCATAGGTATCAAATGTTGTTTGCTGCATAGGTATCAAATATTGCTTGCTGCATAGGTATTAAATATTGCATGCCGCATAGGTATTAAATGTTGTTTGCTGCATAGGTATGAAATGTTGTTTGCTGCATAGGTATGAAATATTGCTTGCTGCATAGGTATTAAATATTGCTTGCTGCATAGGTATTAAATGTTGTTTGCTGCATAGGTATCAAATGTTGTTCACTGCATAG
Organism: Serripes groenlandicus; assembly: GCA_031761405.1. NCBI lineage: Eukaryota > Metazoa > Mollusca > Bivalvia > Cardiida > Cardiidae > Serripes > Serripes groenlandicus. The sequence goes on from JASEVX010000284.1 coordinate 53,682, forward strand.
GTAGCAAATGTTGTTTGCTGCATTGGTACAAATGTTGATTGCTGCATAGGTACCAAATGTTGTTTGCTGCATTGGTACAAATGTTGATTGCTGCATAGGTATCAAATATTGCTTGCTGCATAGGTATTAAATGTTGTTTGATGCATAGGTATCAAATGTTGTTTGCTGCATAGGTATCAAATATTGCTTGATGCATAGGTTTTAAATATTGCTTGCTGCATAGGTATTAAATGTTGTTTGCTGCATAGGTATCAAATGTTGTTTGCTGTTTATGTATCAACTATTGTTTGCTGTATAGGTATAAAATATTGTTCACTGCATAGGTAGCAAATGTTGTTTGCTGCATTGGTACAAATGTTGATTGCTGCATATGTATCAAATGTTGTTTGCTGCATAGGTACCAAATGTTGATTGCTGCATAGGTATCAAATGTTGTTTGCTGCTTAGGTATCAAATGTTGTTTGCTGCATAGGTATTAAATATTGCTTGCTGCATAGGTATAAAATGTTGTTTGCTGCATAGGTATGAAATGTTGTTTGCTGCATAGGTATGTAATATTGCTTGCTGCATAGGTATTCAATATTGCTTGCTGCATAGGTATTAAATGTTGTTTGCTGCATAGGTATCAAATGTTGTTTGCTGTGTATGTATCAACTATTGTTTGCTGTATAGGTATCAAATATTGTTCACTGCATAGGTAGCAAATGTTGTTTGCTGCATTGGTACAAATGTTGATTGCTGCATAGGTACCAAATGTTGTTTGCTGCATAGGAACCAAATGTTGTTTGCTGCATAGGTATCAAATATTGCTTGCTGCATAGGTATTAAATGTTGTTTGATGCATAGGTATGAAATGTTGTTTGCTGCATAGGTATCAAATATTGCTTGCTGCATAGGCATTAAATATTGCATGCCGCATAGGTATTAAATGTTGTTTGCTGCATAGGTATCAAATGTTGTTTGCTGTGTATGTATAAAATATTGTTTGCTGTATAGGTATTAAATATTGTTCACTGCATAGGTAGCAAATGTTGTTTGCTGCATTGGTACAAATGTTGATTGCTGCATAGGTATCAAATGTTGTTTGCTGCATAGGTACCAAATGTTGTTTGCTGCATAGGTACCAAATGTTGATTGCTGTATAGGTATCAAATGTTGTTTGCTGCATATGTACCAAATGTTGTTTGCTGCATAGGTATCAAATGTTGTTTGCTGCATAGGTACCAAATGTGGTTTGCTGCATAGGTACCAAAGGTTGATTGCTGCATAGGTATCAAATATTGCTTGCTGCATAGGTATTAAATGTTGTTTGCTGTATAGGTATCAAATGTTGTTTGCTGTGTATGTATCAACTATTGTTTGCTGTATAGGTATACAATATTGTTTACTGCATAGGTAGCAAATTTTGTTTGCTGCATTGGTACAAATGTTGATTGCTGCATAGGTACCAAATGTTGTTTGCTGCATAGGTAGCAAATGTTGTTTGCTGAAGGGGTATAAACTATTGTTCACTGCAAAGGTAGCAAATGTTGTTTGCTGCATTGGTACAAATGTTGATTGCTGCATAGGTATCAAATGTTGTTTGCTGCATAGGTACCAAATGTTGTTTGCTGCATAGGTACCAAATGTTGATTGCTGCATAGGTACCAAATGTTGATTGCTGCATAGGTACCAAATGTTGATTGCTGCATAGGTATCAAATATTTCTTGCTACATAGGTATTAAATGTTGTTTGCTGCATAGGTATCAAATGTTGTTTGCTGTGTATGTATCAACTATTATTTGCTGTATAGGTATAACATATTGTTTACTGCATAGGTAGCAAATGTTGTTTACTTCATTGGTACAAATGTTGATTGCTGCATAGGTACCAAATGTTGTTTGCTGCATAGGTACCAAATGTTGTTTGCTGCATAGGTACCAATTGTTGTTTGCTGAATATGTATAAACTATTGTTCACTGCAAAGGTAGCAAGTGTTGTTTGCTGCATAGGTCTCAAATGTTGTTTGCTACATAGGTACCAAATGTTGTTTGCTGCATAGGTACCAAATGTTGATTGCTGCATAGGTATCAAATGTTGTTTGCTGCATATATACCAAATGTTGTTTGCTGCGTAGGTACCAAATGTTGATTGCTGTATAGATATAAAATATTGTTTACTGCATAGGTAGCAAATTTTGTTTGCTGCATTGGTACAAATGTTGATTGCTGCATAGGTACCAAATGTTGTTTGCTTCATAGGTAGCAAATGTTGTTTGCTGCATAGGTACCAAATGTTGTTTGCTGAAGGGGTATAAACTATTGTTCACTGCAAAGGTAGCAAATGTTGTTTGCTGCATTGGTACAAATGTTGATTGCTGCATAGGTATCAAATGTTGTTTGCTGCATAGGTACCAAATGTTGTTTGCTGCATAGGTACCAAATGTTGATTGCTGCATAGGTACCAAATGTTGATTGCTGCATAGGTAGCAAGTGTTGTTTGCTGCATAGGTATCAAATGTTGTTTGCTACATAGGTACCAAATGTTGTTTGCTGCATAGGTACCAAATGTTGATTGCTGCATAGGTATTAAATGTTGTTTGCTGCATATATACCAAATGTTGTTTGCTGCATAGGTACCAAATGTTGATTGCTGCATAGGTATCAAATATTGCTTGCTGCATAGGTACTAAATGTTGTTTGCTGCATAGGTATCAAATGTTGTTTGCTGTGTATGTATCAACTATTGTTTGCTGTATAGGTATAAAATATTGTTTACTGCATAGGTAGCAAATATCGTTTGCTGCATTGGTACAAATGTTGATTGCTGCATAGGTAACAAATGTTGTTTGCTGCACAGGTACCAAATGTTGTTTGCTGCATAGGTACCAAATGTTGTTTGCTGCATAGGTATAAACTATTGTTCACTGCAAAGGTAGCAAATGTTGTTTGCTGCATTGGTACACATGTTGATTGCTGCATAAGTATAAAATGTTGTTTGCTGCATAGGTACCAAATGTTGTTTGATGCATAGGTACCAAATGTTGTTTGCTGCATTGGTGCCAAATGTTGTTTGCTGAATAGGTATAAACTATTGTTCACTGCAAAGGTAGCAAATGTTGTGTGCTGTATTGGTACAAATGTTTATTGCTGCATAGGTATGAAATGTTGTTTGCTGCCAAGGTACCAAATGTTGTTTGCTGTGTAGCTATCAAATGTTGATTGCTGTGTAGGTATGAAATATTGTTTGCTGTGTAGGTATGAAATGTTGTTTGCTGTGTAGGTATGTAATGTTGTTTGCTGCAAAGGTATACAATGATGTTTGCTGCATGTGTATCAAATGTTGTTTTCTGCAAAGGTATCAAATGTTGTTTGCTGCAAAGGTATAAAGTGATGTTTGCTGCATAGGTATCAAATGTTGTTTTCTGCAAAGGTATCAAATGTTGTTTGCTGCAATGGTATAAAATGATGTTTGCTGCATATGTATCAAATGTTGTTTTCTGCAAAGGTATAAAATGTTGTTTGCTGCAAAGGTATAAAATGATGTTTGCTGCATATGTATGAAATGTTGTTTTCTGCAAAGGTATCAAATGTTGTTTGCTGCAAAGGTATAACATGATGTTTGCTGCATATGTATCAAATGTTGTCTTCTGCAAAGGTATCAAATGTTGTTTGCTGCAAAGGTATAACATGATGTTTGCTGCATAGGTATTAAATGTTGTTTGCTGCATAGGTATCAAATGTTGTTTGCTGTGTATGTATCAACTATTGTTTGCTGTATAGGTATAAAATATTGTTCACTGCATAGGTAGCAAATGTTGTTTGCTGCAATGGTACAAATGCTGATTGCTGCATAGGTACCAAATGTTGTTTGCTGCATAGGTACCAAATGTTGTTTGCTGCATAGGAACCAAATGTTGTTTGCTGCATAGGTATCAAATATTGTTTGCTGAATATGTATAAACTATTGTTCACTGCAAAGGTAGCAAGTGTTGTTTGCTGCATAGGTATCAAATGTTGTTTGCTACATAGGTACCAAATGTTGTTTGCTGCATAGGTACCAAATGTTGATTGCTGCATAGGTATCAAATGTTGTTTGCTGCATATATACCAATGTTGTTTGCTGCATAGGTACCAAATGTTGATGGCTGCATAGGTATCAAATATTGCTTGCTGCATAGGTATCAAATGTTGTTTGCTGTGTATGTATCAACTATTGTTTGCTGTATAGGTATAAAATATTGTTTACTGCATAGGTAGCAAATATTGTTTGCTGCATTGGTACAAATGTTGATTGCTGCATAGGTACCAAATGTTGTTTGCTGCACAGGTACCAAATGTTGTTTGCTGCATAGGTACCAAATGTTGTTTGCTGCATAGGTATAAACTATTGTTCACTGCAAAGGTAGCAAATGTTGTTTGCTGCATTGGTACACATGTTGATTGCTGCATAAGTATAAAATGTTGTTTGCTGCATAGGTACCAAATGTTGTTTGATGCATAGGTACCAAATGTTGTTTGCTGCATAGGTGCCAAATGTTGTTTGCTGAATAGGTATACACTATTGTTCACTGCAAAGGTAGCAAATGTTGTTTGCTGCATTGGTACAAATGTTTATTGCTGCATAGGTATGAAATGTTATTTGCTGCCAAGCTACCAAATGTTGTTTGCTGTGTAGCTATCAAATGTTGATTGCTGTGTAGGTATGAAATGTTGTTTGCTGTGTAGGTATGAAATGTTGTTTGCTGTGTAGGTATGAAATGTTGTTTGCTGCAAAGGTATAAAATGATGTTTGTTGCATGTGTATCAAATGTTGTTTTCTGCAAAGGTATCAAATGTTGTTTGCTGCAAAGGTATAAAATGATGTTTGCTACATATGTATCAAATGTTGTTTTCTGCAAAGGTATAACATGTTGTTTGCTGCAAAGGTATAAAATGATGTTTTCTGCATATGTATGAAATGTTGTTTTCTGCAAAGGTATCAAATGTTGTTTGCTGCAAAGGTATAACATGATGTTTGCTGCATATATATCAAATGTTGTCTTCTGCAAAGGTATTAAATGTTGTTTGCTGCAAAGGTATAACATGATGTTTGCTGCATATGTATTAAATATTGCTTGCTGCATAGGTATTAAATGTTGTTTGCTGCATAGGTATCAAATGTTGTTTGCTGTGTATGTATCAACTATTGTTTGCTGTATAGGTATAAAATATTGTTCACTGCATAGGTAGCAACTGTTGTTTGCTGCATTGGTACAAATGTTGATTGCTGCATAGGTACCAAATGTTGTTTGCTGCATAGGTACAAAATGTTGTTTGCTGCATAGGTATCAAATATTGCTTGCTGCATAGATATTAAATGTTGTTTGCTGCATAGGTATCAAATGTTGTTTGCTGCATAGGTATCAAATATTGCTTGCTGCATAGGTATTAAATATTGCATGTTGCATATGTATTAAATGTTGTTTGCTGCATAGGTATCAAATGTTGTTTGCTGTGTATGTATAAAATATTGTTTGCTGTATAGGTATTAAATATTGTTCACTGCATAGGTAGCAAATGTTGTTTGCTGCATTGGTACAAATGTTGATTGCTGCATAGGTATCAAATGTTGTTTGCTGTGTATTTATAAAATATTGTTTGCTGTATAGGTATTAAATATTGTTCACTGCATAGGTAGCAAATGTTGTTTGCTGCATTGGTACAAATGTTGATTGCTGCATAGGTATGAAATGTTGTTTTCTGCAAAGGTATCAAATGTTGTTTGCTGCAAAGGTATAACATGATGTTTGCTGCATATGTATCAAATGTTGTTTTCTGCAAAGGTATCAAATGTTGTTTGCTGCAAGGGTATAAAATGATGTTTGCTGCATATGTATTAAATATTGCTTGCTACATAGGTATTAAATGTTGTTTGCTGCATAGGTATCAAATGTTGTTTGCTGTTTATGTATCAACTATTGTTTGCTGTATAGGTATAAAATATTGTTCACTGCATAGGTAGCAAATGTTGTTTGCTGCATTGGTACAAATGTTGATTGCTGCATAGGCACCAAATGTTGTTTGCTGCATAGGTACAAAATGTTGTTTGCTGCATAGGTATCAAATATTGCTTGCTGCATAGATATTAAATGTTGTTTGCTGCATAGGTATCAAATGTTGTTTGCTGCATAGGTATCAAATATTGCTTGCTGCATAGGTATTAAATATTGCATGCTGCATAGGTATTAAATATTGTTTGCTGCATAGGTATCAAATGTTGTTTGCTGTGTATGTATAAAATATTGTTTGCTGTATAGGTATTAAATATTGTTCACTGCATAGGTAGCAAATGTTGTTTGCTGCATTGGTACCAAATGTTGATTGCTGCATAGGTATCAAATGTTGTTTGCTGCATATGTACCGAATGTTGTTTGCTGCATAGGTATCAAATGTTGTTTGCTGCATAGGTACCAAATGTTGTTTGCTGCATAGGTACCAAATGTTGTTTGCTGCATAGGTATCAAATGTTGTTTGCTGTGTATTTATAAAATATTGTTTGCTGTATAGGTATTAAATATTGTTCACTGCATAGGTAGCAAATGTTGTTTGCTGCATTGGTACAAATGTTGATTGCTGCATAGGTATGAAATGTTGTTTTCTGCAAAGGTATCAAATGTTGTTTGCTGCAAAGGTATAACATGATGTTTGCTGCATATGTATCAAATGTTGTTTTCTGCAAAGGTATCAAATGTTGTTTGCTGCAAGGGTATAAAATGATGTTTGCTGCATATGTATTAAATATTGCTTGCTACATAGGTATTAAATGTTGTTTGCTGCATAGGTATCAAATGTTGTTTGCTGTTTATGTATCAACTATTGTTTGCTGTATAGGTATAAAATATTGTTCACTGCATAGGTAGCAAATGTTGTTTGCTGCATTGGTACAAATGTTGATTGCTGCATAGGCACCAAATGTTGTTTGCTGCATAGGTACAAAATGTTGTTTGCTGCATAGGTATCAACTATTGCTTGCTGCATAGATATTAAATGTTGTTTGCTGCATAGGTATCAAATGTTGTTTGCTGCATAGGTATCAAATATTGCTTGCTGCATAGGTATTAAATATTGCATGCTGCATAGGTATTAAATATTGTTTGCTGCATAGGTATCAAATGTTGTTTGCTGTGTATGTATAAAATATTGTTTGCTGTATAGGTATTAAATATTGTTCACTGCATAGGTAGCAAATGTTGTTTGCTGCATTGGTACCAAATGTTGATTGCTGCATAGGTATCAAATGTTGTTTGCTGCATATGTACCAAATGTTGTTTGCTGCATAGGTATCAAATGTTGTTTGCTGCATAGGTACCAAATGTTGTTTGCTGCATAGGTACCAAATGTTGTTTGCTGCATAGGTACCAAATGTTTATTGCTGCATAGGTATGAAATGTTGTTTGCTGCCTAGGTATCAAATGTTATTTGCTGTGTAGCTATCAAATGTTGTTTGCTGTGTAGGTATGAAATGTTGTTTGCTGCATAGGTACCAAATGTTGTTTGCTGCATAGGTACCAAATGTTGATTGCTGCATAGGTATCAAATGTTGTTTGCTGCATATGTACCAAATGTTGTTTGCTGCATAGGTATCAAATGTTGTTTGCTGCATAGGTACCAAATGTTGTTTGCTGCATAGGTACCAAATGTTGTTTGCTGCATAGGTACCAAATGTTTATTGCTGCATAGGTATGAAATGTTGTTTGCTGCCTAGGTATCAAATGTTGTTTGCTGTGTAGCTATCAAATGTTGTTTGCTGTGTAGGTATGAAATGTTGTTTGCTGTGTAGGTATGAAATGTTGTTTGCTGTGTAGGTATGAAATGTTGTTTGCTGCAAAGGTATAAAATGATGTTTGCTGCATGTATATCAAATGTTGTTTTCTGCAAAGGTATCAAATGTTGTTTGCTGCAAAGGTATAAAGAGATGTTTGCTGCATATGTATCAAATGTTGTTTTCTGCAAAGGTATCAAACGTTGTTTGCTGCAAAGGTATAAAATGATGTTTGCTGCATATGTATCAAATGTTGTTTTCTGCAAAGGTATAAAATGTTGTTTGCTGCAAAGGTATAAAATGATGTTTGCTGCATATGTATGAAATGTTGTTTTCTACAAAGGTATCAAATGTTGTTTGCTGCATAGATACCAAATGTTGTTTGCTGCATAGGTACCAAATGTTGATTGCTGCATAGGTATCAAATATTGCTTGCTGCATAGGTATTAAATGTTGTTTGCTGCATAGGTATCAAATGTTGTTTGCTGTGTATGTATCAACTATTGTTTGCTGTATAGGTATAAAATATTGTTCACTGCATAGGTATTAAATGTTGTTTGCTTCATAGGTACCAAATGTTGTTTGCTGCATATGTACCAATTGTTGATTGCTGCATAGGTATCCAATGGTGTTTGCTGCATAGGTACCAAATGTTGTTTGCTGCATAGGTATCAAATGTTGTTTGCTGCATAGGTACCAAATGTTGTTTGCTGCATAGGTACCAAATGTTGATTGCTGCATAGGTATCAAATATTGCTTGCTACATAGGTATTAAATGTTGTTTGCTGCATAGGTATCAAATGTTGTTTGCTGTGTATGTATCAACTATTGTTTGCTGTATAGGTATAAAATATTGTTTACTGCATAGGTAGCAAATGTTGTTTGCTGCATTGGTACAAATGTTGATTGCTGCATAGGCACCAAATGTTGTTTGCTGCATAGGTACAAAATGTTGTTTGCTGCATAGGTATCAAATATTGCTTGCTGCATAGATATTAAATGTTGTTTGCTGCATAGGTATCAAATGTTGTTTGCTGCATAGGTATCAAATATTGCTTGCTGCATAGGTATTAAATATTGCATGCTGCATAGGTATTAAATATTGTTTGCTGCATAGGTATCAAATGTTGTTTGCTGTGTATGTATAACATATTGTTTGCTGTATAGGTATTAAATATTGTTCACTGCATAGGTAGCAAATGTTGTTTGCTGCATTGGTACCAAATGTTGATTGCTGCATAGGTATCAAATGTTGTTTGCTGCATATGTACCAAATGTTGTTTGCTGCATAGGTATCAAATGTTGTTTGCTGCATAGGTACCAAATGTTGTTTTCTGCATAGGTACCAAATGTTGTTTGCTGCATAGGTACCAAATGTTTATTGCTGCATAGGTATGAAATGTTGTTTGCTGCCTAGGTATCAAATGTTATTTGCTGTGTAGCTATCAAATGTTGTTTGCTGTGTAGGTATGAAATGTTGTTTGCTGCATAGGTACCAAATGTTGTTTGCTGCATAGGTACCAAATGTTGATTGCTGCATAGGTATCAAATGTTGTTTGCTGCATATGTACCAAATGTTGTTTGCTGCATAGGTATCAAATGTTGTTTGCTGCATAGGTACCAAATGTTGTTTGCTGCATAGGTACCAAATGTTGTTTGCTGCATAGGTACCAAATGTTTATTGCTGCATAGGTATGAAATGTTGTTTGCTGCCTAGGTATCAAATGTTGTTTGCTGTGTAGCTATCAAATGTTGTTTGCTGTGTAGGTATGAAATGTTGTTTGCTGTGTAGGTATGAAATGTTGTTTGCTGTGTAGGTATGAAATGTTGTTTGCTGCAAAGGTATAAAATGATGTTTGCTGCATGTATATCAAATGTTGTTTTCTGCAAAGGTATCAAATGTTGTTTGCTGCAAAGGTATAAAGAGATGTTTGCTGCATATGTATCAAATGTTGTTTTCTGCAAAGGTATCAAACGTTGTTTGCTGCAAAGGTATAAAATGATGTTTGCTGCATATGTATCAAATGTTGTTTTCTGCAAAGGTATAAAATGTTGTTTGCTGCAAAGGTATAAAATGATGTTTGCTGCATATGTATGAAATGTTGTTTTCTACAAAGGTATCAAATGTTGTTTGCTGCATAGATACCAAATGTTGTTTGCTGCATAGGTACCAAATGTTGATTGCTGCATAGGTATCAAATATTGCTTGCTGCATAGGTATTAAATGTTGTTTGCTGCATAGGTATCAAATGTTGTTTGCTGTGTATGTATCAACTATTGTTTGCTGTATAGGTATAAAATATTGTTCACTGCATAGGTATTAAATGTTGTTTGCTTCATAGGTACCAAATGTTGTTTGCTGCATATGTACCAATTGTTGATTGCTGCATAGGTATCCAATGGTGTTTGCTGCATAGGTACCAAATGTTGTTTGCTGCATAGGTATCAAATGTTGTTTGCTGCATAGGTACCAAATGTTGTTTGCTGCATAGGTACCAAATGTTGATTGCTGCATAGGTATCAAATATTGCTTGCTACATAGGTATTAAATGTTGTTTGCTGCATAGGTATCAAATGTTGTTTGCTGTGTATGTATCAACTATTGTTTGCTGTATAGGTATAACATATTGTTTACTGCATAGGTAGCAAATGTTGTTTGCTGCATTGGTACACATGTTGATTGCTGCATAGGTACCAAATGTTGTTTGCTGCATAGGTACCAAATGTTGTTTGCTCTGTAGGTATCAAACGTTGTTTGCTGCAAAGGTATAAAATGATGTTTGCTGCATATGTATCAAATGTTGTTTTATGCAAAGGTATAAAATGTTGTTTGCTGAAAAGGTATACAGTGATGTTTGCTGCATATGTATCAAATGTTGTTTGCTGCATAGGTATAAAATGTTGTTTGCTGCAAAAGTATAAAATGATGTTTGCTGCATATGTATCAATGTTGTTTTCTGCAAAGGTATCAAATGTTGTTTGCTGCAAAGGTATAACATGATGTTTGCTGCATATGTATCAAATGTTGTTTTCTGCCTAGGTATCAACTGTTATTTGCTGTGTAGCTATCAAATGTTGTTTGCTGTGTAGGTATGAAATGTTGTTTGCTGCATAGGTACCAAATGTTGTTTGCTGCATAGGTACCAAATGTTGATTGCTGCATAGGTATCAAATGTTGTTTGCTGCATATGTACCAAATGTTGTTTGCTGCATAGGTATCAAATGTTGTTTGCTGCATAGGTACCAAATGTTGTTTGCTGCATAGGTACCAAATGTTGTTTGCTGCATAGGTACCAAATGTTTATTGCTGCATAGGTATGAAATGTTGTTTGCTGCCTAGGTATCAAATGTTGTTTGCTGTGTAGCTATCAAATGTTGTTTGCTGTGTAGGTATGAAATGTTGTTTGCTGTGTAGGTATGAAATGTTGTTTGCTGTGTAGGTATGAAATGTTGTTTGCTGCAAAGGTATAAAATGATGTTTGCTGCATGTATATCAAATGTTGTTTTCTGCAAAGGTATCAAATGTTGTTTGCTGCAAAGGTATAAAGAGATGTTTGCTGCATATGTATCAAATGTTGTTTTCTGCAAAGGTATCAAACGTTGTTTGCTGCAAAGGTATAAAATGATGTTTGCTGCATATGTATCAAATGTTGTTTTCTGCAAAGGTATAAAATGTTGTTTGCTGCAAAGGTATAAAATGATGTTTGCTGCATATGTATGAAATGTTGTTTTCTACAAAGGTATCAAATGTTGTTTGCTGCATAGATACCAAATGTTGTTTGCTGCATAGGTACCAAATGTTGATTGCTGCATAGGTATCAAATATTGCTTGCTGCATAGGTATTAAATGTTGTTTGCTGCATAGGTATCAAATGTTGTTTGCTGTGTATGTATCAACTATTGTTTGCTGTATAGGTATAAAATATTGTTCACTGCATAGGTATTAAATGTTGTTTGCTTCATAGGTACCAAATGTTGTTTGCTGCATATGTACCAATTGTTGATTGCTGCATAGGTATCCAATGGTGTTTGCTGCATAGGTACCAAATGTTGTTTGCTGCATAGGTATCAAATGTTGTTTGCTGCATAGGTACCAAATGTTGTTTGCTGCATAGGTACCAAATGTTGATTGCTGCATAGGTATCAAATATTGCTTGCTACATAGGTATTAAATGTTGTTTGCTGCATAGGTATCAAATGTTGTTTGCTGTGTATGTATCAACTATTGTTTGCTGTATAGGTATAACATATTGTTTACTGCATAGGTAGCAAATGTTGTTTGCTGCATTGGTACACATGTTGATTGCTGCATAGGTACCAAATGTTGTTTGCTGCATAGGTACCAAATGTTGTTTGCTGTGTAGGTATCAAACGTTGTTTGCTGCAAAGGTATAAAATGATGTTTGCTGCATATGTATCAAATGTTGTTTTATGCAAAGGTATAAAATGTTGTTTGCTGAAAAGGTATACAGTGATGTTTGCTGCATATGTATCAAATGTTGTTTGCTGCATAGGTATAAAATGTTGTTTGCTGCAAAAGTATAAAATGATGTTTGCTGCATATGTATCAATGTTGTTTTCTGCATATGTATCAAATGTTGTTTTCTGCAAAGGTATAAAATGATGTTTGCTGCATATGTTTTCTGCAAAGATAGCAAATGTTGTTTGCATGCAAAGGTATCAAATGTGGTTTTCTGAAAAGATAGCAAATGTTGTTTGTTGTTAAGGTATCAAATGTTGTTTGCTGCATTGGTATCAAATGTTGTTTGCTGTATAGGAATCAAATGTTGTTAGTTACACAGGAATCAAATGTTGTTAGTTACATAGGTATCAAATGTTGTTAGTTGCATAGGTATCAAATAGTGCTTGCTGCATAGGAATCAAATGTTGTTTGCTGTATAGGTATCAAATGTTGTTTGCTGCATAGGTATCAAATGTTGTTTTTCTGCAAAGATAGCAAATGTTGTTTGTTGCATAGGTATTAAATATTGTTTGCGGCATAGGTATCAAATAGTGGTGCTGCTTATGTATCAAATATTGTTTGCTGCATAGGTATCGAATATTGTTTGCTGTTGTTATCTGCATATGTATCGAAAAGTGTTTGCTGCATAGGAACCAAATGTTTTTTGCTGCATATTATCAAATGTTGTTTTCTGCAAAGGTATCAAATGTTGTTTGCTGCATAGTTATCACATATTGTTTGCGGCATAGGTATCAATTATTGTTTGCTGCATAGGTATAAAATGTTGTTATCTGCCTATGTATCATCTATTGTTTGCTGCATAGGTATCAGATGTTGTTTGCGGGTATTTATCAAATGTTGTTTTCTGCAAAGGTATCAAATATTTTTCTCCATAGGTATCAAATGTTGTTTGAAACAATGATTATTAACCCTTTCCAACAAACATTAAATCGGCAAAAGACGAATTTGAAAACATCAAGGCAAAAATGTGGAAAAAATTCTAAAAATAAAAGTAGAATTACATTTATGAAATAGAGTTGAAAATATGTTTGAAAAGGAGAAGTTGCTCGTTATCCTATTGCAACAATGTTTTCAAAAGTCATATGCTGCAAATGCTTTAGAAATAATAAGTGGGAAAGGGTTTAACACTGAACTGATTATTTTGTTCACAGATAATAGTGACATCTGGTGGGATGTTGACCACAAATTTAAACATTGATGATCTACAGTTTGAGAAAATGAAACCATTTGACGTAACAATGGCCAACGCCCAGAACAAAAGACAGCAAATCGTAATGACAGAACAATATGCCAAACAGTATCATAACATTTCTCTTCCATGCATCCTGGATGGGCAGACACTCCGGGTAATTTCACCTCATTTTGACCCCTCCCACATACAACAAATTGCAGCAGACGACTAGTTAAAGATATGGAGACTCTCTATAAATGAAATAACAGTTATTGACTAGAGTGAAAACATTGTGGCAAAAGGAGAAACTGCTCATTTTGAGCCAAAGGGGGAAATGGCTCAATGTTTTCAAAAGCCATCTGCTGCAAAACCGCAAGAAAGCGTCTGTATGTTGGAGAGTCATAATTGTTTACCTTATATAGACAATCTGTAGAATAGACAATTCTAGTTCCAATATAAATATAGTTTACTCTATGCTCAGAATTTGTGCTCAAGTATATGATATGTCAGAAGCAAATTCACTCTCAAAATTGACCAATCAGAATCAAGAGTACATCAGTTAAGCCATTTCAGTTGTGTACTGTAGTGTAATTGTTTGTGTCCCAGTTAGGCCATTTCAGTAGTTTAGTGTAGTGTAATTGTTTGTGTCCCAGTTAGGCCATTTCAGTAGTTTAGTGTAGTGTAATTGTTTGTGTCCCAGTTAGGCCATTTCAGTAGTTTAGTGTAGTGTAATTGTTTGTGTCCCAGTTATGCCATTTCAGTAGTTTAATGAAGTGTAATGGTTTGTGTCTTAGTGTAGTGTAATGGTTTATGACCGAGTTAGGCCATTTCAGTAGTTTAGTGTAGTGTAATGGTTTGTGTCCCAGTTAAGCCATTTCAGTAGTTTAGTGTAGTGTAATGGTTTATGACCGAGTTAGGCCATTTCAGTAGTTTAGTGTAGTTTAATGGTTTGTGTCCCAGTTAGGCCATTTCAGTTGGTTAGTTTAGTTTAATGGTTTGCGTCCCAGTTAAGCCATTTCAGTAGTTTACTATAGTGTAATGGTTTATGACCGAGTTAGGCCATTTCAGTAGTTTAGTGTAATGTAATGGTTTATGTCCCAGTTAGGCCATTTCAGTAGTTTAGTGTAGTGTAATGGTTTATGACCGAGTTAGGCCATTTAAGTAGTTTAGTGTAGTGTAATGGTTCATGAACAAGTTAGGCCATTTCAGTAGTTTAGTGCAGTGTAATGGTTTGTGTCCCAGTTAGGCCATTTCAGTTGTTTAGTGTAGTTTAATGGTTTGCGTCCCAGTTTAGCATTGAACAAATACAATCAAAAGTTTGCAAAGTTTTTTTAGGGCTAAATTCAATCATTAACGACTCCATAGCAATGCGAGAATGTGGAGGATTCCCCATAGCAATAAACTATCACATTAAATTTATCAAATATTGGCTTAGATTATTACAAATGGAAACTATAAGGTATCCCAAACAGTATTATAAGATGCTGAAATCACAGGATGACATCGGTAGAATTAACTGGGTTTCGAAAGTTAGAGGTGTTTTGATTCATGTATGGTTTCGGTTTTGCATGGATCTCGCAAGAAGTCGGTAATTCTGCACACGTTATAGTTCAATTCAAACAAAGACTCAAGGATTGTTATTCTCAAAAGTGGTATGAGGATATTAATATGTCTTCTTGGTGTGATTTTTATACTATTTTTTTTTTAAAACCCTATTTAATGTTGAGAGGTATTTGTATACAGACATCTCTTTCTATTTTAAACATTCTTTAGCAAGATTTAGATGTTCTAATCATAAACTGAATGTTGAAATCGGGCGCCATTTTAATGTTGTCAGAGATGATAGAATTTGTATATATTGTCTTCTTCAAAAAGATGCTCTAGTGCTAGATGATGAATATCATGCATTTTCTGTATGTGACAAATTTGCTGATATTAGACGAATATATATATACAGTTGGTACAATGTTACACCTAGCATAGACAACCTAAGATCCCTCTTCAATTCCGAAAATCATACTGTTATAAGAAAAACAGCCGTTTTCGTTTCAAAATATTTGAACATATAAGTCAATAAAAAGACAAGCTATAAATTAAGTAAGCAAACATGTAATCAAGTAAATAAACAAGAAAGGAAACTAAATAACTTCGCATTTATTTGTTTTGTTTAATACGTCTCAAATCAATTAAGTAAATACATGTGTATATAAAGTTTATGGAGTAAAGAAAATTGGTAAGAATTGCGCATATTATGATTGTAAAAGATTATATACCGATATGTTAATATGTCCAATCTATGGCTAACACATCACATAAGATGTTTTGAATTGTATATATATGGGCCACTCCATGAGAAAACCGGTAACCGGTAATAGTGACAGCATTTTCGATTTTTGGATTTTTACATGTTCATATAGTCCAACCTATCTAACTTTGTTTGATATATATATGTGGACTTCGTATGACAAATGTGTGTTACTAATTGCTGAAATGACGTCGACGTCATTTTCATGATTTATGTTACAAACAATTTCGTCATTTACAGCAAAGTTGTTCTTAATTTTATCAAATTGGTTTGAGTACATTTTAAGTCATTCAGCGTATACCTTTAGCTGTAAAGCAGTACTACATCGAATGGTGGTGCAATTTAAAGCACGGCGTTTTGAACAAGATGTTAGGGTCGTGCTGAAATACAAGTACGTGAATGACATGGTGTTGGAGTCTTATTTCCTGTGCTACACGAACAATAATTCTACGCACCCACATGATTATTTGAATGCCGCCGTGTGCATCGATTGCTTACAAACTTAGGAACAAATCCGGAAAATATATTCAATCTAGCTCTACTATATCGAAGGAAATGAATTGCATGTATTTATATTCGGCTTTATTATAGTAATCGTTTAGCGAGGTCTTATTTCAAATGTATCCAATTTCCTCAAACCTGTGTGGTTTGAGGTTATAGCGACCTCATAAAGATCGGAGATGAGTGTCCGAGTTCCTGTCGGTGCACTACCAATTCTCAATTGACAATAGTCAAACTCACTCTTTAGTACTCTTGGTTGTTTGGATAGTACTACGAAAGCTCCGGTCTATCTGTGTTGTACTGAAGTGTTGAATGACTTTTAAAAAATAACAACAACAAACTTGCATCACAATCGAAGTATGCCTTGTTATATAAGTAAATTTAATTTAACAAATGATGGTATTTGTTATCATATTCTCTTATTTAAATTCAGATAAGCAACATTCTGCTTTAATTTGTTATAATCACACAACGCTTGGTTCATCAGTGGGGGAAGACATGGCAGTTGGGATAAATAGATAACAACATGTTCAGGTGTGTTTTCGTCAAATAAATTATTCAGATCTGTAATATTATTCATTCATGACAGCTGGGATAAATAGATAACAACGTGTTCAGGTGTGCTTTTGTTAAATAAATTATTCAGATTTGCAATATTATTCATTCATGACAGCTTGGATAACTAGATAACGCACAAGTCGATGTGGCATGCAATACCAAACCGACCTACAGAGGTTTTCAATCAATACCGATTTCATTTATGTTTCATTTAAGTTGGCTTTTAACATTTCTTTCAAACTTACCCGCAGGAAAAATGTAAAACTGCATGGACACGGGCGTTCCTGACCAGACTGAACAAATGCATAAGCTTATCATTATCATTTAACATCATGATTTGGATGCAGAATAAATAACAACCACCAGGCAGATCTTTCATTATGTTGGCATCATGTAAAATGCGAACACCACCGCTGCATTACATTGTATTGAAAAGAAATAAAATACCCTTTACATTTACAGACAGTCAGTTGCCTAGAATGAATAATGGGTTGAATATTGCTAGAAAAAACTTATAGTAAAACTACATGTTATCACCGTATTAACAGAAGTATCGTTGAAAGTACAATTATCCAACATGAATCACAGGATACAGCATACACCTAACAACTGGTCAAGATCCTTTCATCAAACTGCGTTTTCCCCATGGTTTAAAACATATCTCGAATCTTTGTTGCTTCAGGAGATCATTAGATAACAACATAAAGAGTGATTCCATGATTCTTCTTGTCATCTTATACAAACCATTTTGATATAAGATTCATTTCTCCATGATCAAAATCCATGTCAAAATCTAGATAGCCACTGAATTAGCAGTATCAATGGTTATACTATCACCTTATGGTTTTGCAACTAAGTGATGCATGTAAATCTTCTGCCCCCAAAGAAAACACCCTAAAAAACACACCATTAAAACAAATATATGAGGTATGCATGATATTTCTAACTTATGTGTGTGAGAAAAGACTGGTCTATGCAATCGTGTAATTGGATTCAAGCGTAAACTTCTCAAAAGCATTGATGACTAATTCTCCAATGGTTGAAAGTAAGACCATACCGGGATACGCGGATTGATCTAGATCTACACTGGTTCAATATGCTACGAATGTTGCTTTTTTTTATCTGGTCAAATAATTGAAAATCGAAACTGAAAATGTGTTAAATTGGCTTTTAATGTTTTGCACCGTATGTATTTTCCCTTTATACATAATCCATGTACATGTATGTAAGTCTATGAAAAGTGAAACCAGATTGTTTATGGCTTTCGCAAATGAAACACGCATCTTAAACAGATTATACATATTATATATCTTCTATTATAATTGCAGATTGATGTAGTACATGTAGAATGAAACAAACATATTTCCAGGTCAACCTCATGCAAGTGCAACACCCGTTGAGAAATTATTTCATTATCAAATTTTCTTACAAATCACGTAAGCCATAACGCAATAAAGTACTAACAGCACTGTTTAAGGCCCGGTCACACCGCAAGAACTTTGCTGGAGCGTTCCTGGAGCGGTGAAAAAAATTCATCACCGCTCGTTACCGCTCGTTCCGTTCATCAGAAGTTGGCCCCCGTTAAGGCAACGCCGTATACGCTCGGCCACCGCTAATGGTTCCTCCTACCGCTCCGAAAGTTTTGAGCTGCACAAAATATTGCGAGCGGTGAGGAGCGGGCAATTTTCCGCTCCGGAAAAGTTCACCACCGCTCCAACAACGCCCAGTCAAAGTTTGGCACCGCTAGACGCAAGTTCGTGGACGCTTGGGTCCGCTAGGCCAACGCAGAAATTTTGAACGCTGGACCACCGCTGCTTCGCCAGCTTTGCCCGGGCGGTGATTAAACGTTGCACAAACTTTGGTGGAGCGGTTGTAAGCGTTTTACGAGCGGACACGGGATTGCTGGAACGGTGTCGGGCGTTGAAGCAGCGATCCATTGCGGTGATGAACTTTGGTTTGGCGTTGGTATGGAGGTGTCGGAGCGGGACCAGAATTTGGCTATAAATGAACTTCTATCAAAGCGATCCGTTCAGCTCCGTAGTCAAAAAGCGGTATGCCGCTAAACCAACTTTAAACCCCCGCCGAGCCAACGCCCGCATGCGCAGAACGCCGCCCTATCAACGCTCGCGTCACCGCTAAACAAACGCTCGCTACCGCTCGCTACCGTTAAGCCAACGCTATAGCAACGCCGGCTTCAGCGGTGCACCGCTAAGGCAACGCCCGTGTTTTCGATTTTGTTCCCATTTTGTGCGCGGTGACGAGCGTTGTCGAAATTCGGTCCCCTCTCCCTACCGTTCAAGGAACGCTCCAACAAAGTTCGGGCGGTGTGACCGGGCCTTTAACTGGAGTCGGTATGTTGTGTACATAACAGATTGAGCTGTTTTCCACTGTCTAGGATGTTTTCGACAAGTTTAGATTGAGATATACCCGTGCATACATCACACATGAGCCAGGTGTATACTGTTTGTCCAAAGTATAACAAAGGGTTCTACCTATACACCTAGATGCGGATTAAATTGTATGGATTTGCACGCTGATCTGTTTCTTTGACGCTCGCAAATGCATAAAGATTTGTTTTGGTTAAGCGACGCTCAGTTATACATCTATTATTGAATAATAATGACAAAAAACAATATATTTTGTGTCCGCAATTTCATCCTATTCACACGGTTTTATTTCATAGACTTTTGTTTTTCTATGACTATAGGTTCAACACCTTATTGAGGGCTATATATTATTCAATTTATTTTTCCCAAAATGCAGATAAACTTTTATCATTCAGTCTTGTAGAACATCATAGCAGCGTTAAAATATATTCAGTATGTATTTAAATTGAAAGTTTATGGTAATGAATAGGTATACACACACTTTTCACATAATCAAAACCCCCCCAAAAATAACGAAAATGCGTATGTGCCAATGATAAAAACTATTTCAAGTCAACCTTAGAAACATATTTTCAATTCTATAACATAAATGGATCATTGAAAGGAGGAATATTCACAAATCAAGGAAAAACAAAATAGTTAAAATTAATATTAATATACAAATATATCTGTTTACTAATCTTACACGCTCGTGTTTGTTGAATGTTTCGAATCAATAATAAATTCTTCCAATAAATGGAGCAGATTAACCGGCTTGTAACAGTATTATTATATATGTCGCTCTTCATTTCATCCTTCGATGAACATGATGTTTATGAACCAAATCAAACTCTGTCTAAACATGTAATTTTACTTCAGCGTCACTCACACACAAATGACGTTAAACTTTGAGTGATGATTACGTCATTTCTTATGCTATGTCATTATAACCGGTTTTCTCATGGAAATATGTTGTATTATGGGCCGGAGGCCTAATTATTTTAGTACTAAAATTGTATTATATTGTATTGTATTGTATTTAGCCATTTCATTAGTTTAGTGTAGTGAAATGGTTTGTGTCCAAGTTAGGCCATTTCAGTTGTTTATTGTAGTTTAATGGTTTGTGTTCAAGTTAGGCCATTTCAGTTGTTTAGTGTAGTTTAATGGTTTGTGTACCAGTTAAGCTATTTCAGTTGTTTAGTGTAGTTTAATGGTTTGTGTCCTAGTTAGGCCATTTCAGTTGGTTAGTGTAGTGTATTGGTTTGTGTCCCAGTGAGCCATTTCAGTTTTGTAGTGTAGTTTAATGGTTTATGTCCTAATTAGGCCATTTCAGTGTAGTGTTATGTTTTGTGTCCCAGTTAGGCCATTTCAGTTGTGTATTGTAGTTTAATGGTTTATTTCCTAGTTAGACTATTTCAGTAGTTAAGTGATCATAGTGTAATAGTTTGTGTCCCCATTAGGCTATTTCAGTTGTTTAGTGTAGTGTAATGGTTTGTTTCCTAGTTAATCCGTTTTCAGTTGTGTAGTGTAGTGCAGTGTTATGGTTTGTGTCCAAGTTAGGCCATTTCAGTTGTTTAGTGTAGTTTTATGTGTTGTGTTAATCCGTTTCAGTTCTGTAGTGTAGTGAAATGTTTTTTGTCCTAGATAGGCCATTTCAGATGTGTAGTGTAGTGTAATGGTTTGTGTCACAGTTAGACCATTTCAGTTGTTTAGTGTAGTAAAATGTGTGTTGTCCCCAGTTAGGCCATTTCAGTAGTTTAGTGTAGTGTTAGTTTTGTTTTCCCTGTTAAGCCATTTCAGTTATGTAGTGTAGTGTAATGGTTTGTGTCCCAGTTAGGCCATTTCAGTTGTTTAGTGTAGTGTAATGTTTGTTGTCGCAGTTAGGCCATTTCAGTTGTTTAATGTAGTGTAATGGTTTGTTTCTCAGTAATTACACTTCAGTTGTGAACTGAAGTGTAATGGTGTGTGTCCCAGTTAGGCCATTTCAGTATTAAGTGTAGTGTAATGGTTTTTGTCCCAGTTAGGCCATTTCAGTTGTGTAGTGTAATGGTTTGTTTCCCAGTTATGCAATTTCAAAGACTTTTTAAAACTGTTTACTTTGTAAGAGTTGTTAAGTCTTAAATGGCCCATTCTTAGGTGAGCAATCAAGGGCCTCATGGCCCTCTTGTTTGTTTATATACTCCCGTTTTTGTTATCATACTTCTGCTAAACTGGAAGGAGAATAGACTCCCCCTCTCCTTCTAAAGCTTGTGTCACACCGAACTTATAACTGGAGGCATTAAAACTTAAGTTAATATATGTTAAAATGTCAGCACCTATGTTTTTTATTATCTAATTGTTCTAGTTAGAGCAAATTTAAAACCGTTTATTTGTAAAAATTAAGAAACTTCAGCTTGTATGACACATTATAGTTGCAGTCAATGTTAAGCAAACTGTAAACCAAATGGTTTCAGGACTAAACTTGTCATTTCAGGACTAAACTTCACATGTTGAATATCACATAGATTGTAGCATATCAAACGTCTAATCCCTACGTCAAAATTGACACTTTCTGCTCTTGATAACCTTTTATTATAGACTATGTTAGCCAGGTGAGCAATATAGGCACATATTGGCCTTCTTGATTAAACAAGTGGTGTCTCCTTGTAAAGTTAACATTTACTTTAAACACTATGTATGTACACAAAATCCATTCCTATGTCTTATAGAACAGTAATAATACAACATGCATATTTAGGAGAATGTCAGAGGTTTATTAATAAATTTTGTATACAGTAAAAAAAAAAAAAAATCGTTCGGTATAAACCACATCCTTCAAATTATAACAACAACACAAATGGGAATAATAAAAGTAAATTGAAAAATGAGTCAAACATAGCAGTAAAGATGAAATTAAAAACAAACGCGTCGCAAATTTGCCTTATTTCTATTTTATCTCCTCTACTTAAGAGTGTTTTCCGTTTTCCTCCTACAAGTATTATTTCCTTCATCATTTATTGGGGGTGTTTGTTTGTTTATTTCCGTTATCATTTCTTTTGGGGTGTTTGTTTGTTTATTATCCTTTATCATTTCATTGTGGGTGTTTGTTTGTTTATTTCTTGTAATCATTTGCTCGATAGTGTTTGCCAATTTATTTTATATTTTTTGTTTTATATCGGCACCATTTATAGATTTCCACGTTCAGATTTCAAATAACTAACACATAGTTTATGACCTCATCGTTGCTTTTCCGAATGAATCAAGTGTATATCTTTGGAGAAGAAAACTAAATGAAGATATTCTAGTTTGTTCATCCATCAAATAATTGTCTATTTCAATTATTATATCTTTATTTCCTCCTATACAGAAGATTCATTTTATAATTTATAATACAAACAATACATATAAACACAATTTAATACAAAATTATACGAGAGAGAGAGAGAGAGAGAGAGAGAGAGAGAGAGAGAGAGGAGAGAGGAGAGAGAGAGAGAGAGAGAGAGAGAGAGGAGAGAGAGAGAGAGGAGAGAGAGAGAGAGAGAGAGAGAGAGAGAGAGAGAGAGTGAGAGAGAGAGATAGAGAGAGATAGATAGAGAGAGAGAGAGAGACAGAGAGAGAGACAGACAGAGGGAGACAGACAGACAGACAGACAGACAGACATACAGGCAGGCTGATCAAACTGCTCAGTTTATGTTACTATATGTCTCAATAAAACTTATTTATTGTCAAAGTCGTCTGCCGCTGATTGGCTGCATGGTGGATAGGGTTAGAAGTGGCAGCACTGTTCTCATGTTCAATATTACGTACACCATCCGCCGTGTTATAGAAAAACGCAGGGGAGGAAGTACATATGAAGGTAAGCTTGTACACACATACAGCCATATCATTTGTTCCACTATTCACACATATGAGAGATGGACTGGACTTTATTCTTCTCTAAATGTTGAAGCGGTGTGTCTTTTTTTTAATTTCAATCAAACGCATAGGCATGATCCTTTTATGTCAAGACATTAACAAGCTTGACAAAGATGCCTTTTCGTTTGTCGTAGCCGAGTAAATTTAAGTCGATGTTAACAATATATTATCTAGATTCTATATAAACGATAACATTCTCATAGAGCGACCATTCGACATAATTGGTTGTTAACAACACACAGACGCTGGTACCTATCATAAGAAAGATTTCATCTGAGCGCGTCAATTCAAGTTAGTATAATTATGTATTTAGCCCGGGGTTGGTTTCAGTCGTTTATACATTAACTTTAATTTTATATATTTATTTATTTAAGTATCGAGATGGTGACTTTGAGCAGTATAAAATACTTAGAAATAAGGTAACTGCTACAATAATAGGACATAATGAAATATTTATATCAAAACAATTCAGGAGAATAAGGACGTCAAATACTTGTGGAAAAATCTTAAAAATATTTAAAATTTAAACTAATCTAGAACTGTTAAGCTTCCGCGCACGTTAAAGAAAAACTCTGAAATTCTAACAACAGACTTGCGCATTATTAATGAATTGAATACATATTTTGTGAATATTTCATCCTTAGTTGAATTAACCAATCTTTCACCAAACGCATTTGTAACATTAGAAAAAAAGCTTGACGAAAAACTTGGAAACAATACTTTTGAAATTCCTTCTATTTCGACACATGAAGTTAAATTAATAATTAATAAGTTGAACATTTATAAATCAACAGGAATTGATGGAATAAGTCCAAAAGCTTACGAATCTAGATGTTCTCGAGTCTGACTATAATAAGTTAAGTTCTCTTCTTAAACCTTTCCCACTTACAGACGTTTCTTATACCTTTGTAGCGGACAACGTTTTGAAACATTGTGAAAAAGGAGAAATTGCTCATTATAACCTTTGCCATCAAGTTTTCAATTGTGTTTCTTTCTATATTTTTGACTGAACGTTTCCAAAGTCATCTACTGCGGAATTATTGTACGTGAGAAAGGGTTTATAGAAGATTTTTGAATAACACTTTAGAACTTAATTTTAAAAAATCAGGCAATTTTATCAATTGTTCTCAAAGGCAAGTGTCGTTGAGCCCTTTTGTCAGTAAGTAAATTGATCAGACTAAGTTACAATAAGAAGGGCTCAGCAGCAAAATGTTACAAATATGGCATTAAATATGAAAATTATCGTTGGATACTATTAACACATGTTGTTACTGCGTACTCAAATATACATGCACAATTGCAGAAATATCTGAATATAAACTGATTTTTGAGCCAAATTGCAAACCTTTATCACTGTTTTCTTTTAAAACTAGAAAAAATGCTGATGATCCCTTCTGGCTTTCAATAGACAACTAAATTGAATAATATAACCCTCAATAAGGTTTTGATCTTATAGTCATAGAAAAACAAAAAAATGAATCGGTTGAAATTGCGGATACAAAACACATTGTTTTGTGTCATTATTGTTCAATAATAGTTGTATAACTGAGCGTTGCTTAACCAAAACAAACCTTCATACATTTTGCGAGCGTTAAAGAAACAGATCAGCTTGCAAATCCATACAATTTAATCCGCATCTAGGTGTATAGGCAATAGAATCCTTTGTTATAGTTCGGACAAACAGTATAGACCTGGCTCATGTGTGATGTATGTGCGGGTAGATCCTGATCGCTAAACAGCTCAATCCATTATGTTCACAACATACCGACTCCAGTTAAACAGTGATATAAGTACTATGTTGCGTTATGGCTGACGTGATTTGTAAGAGAGATTGATCATGAAATAATTTCTTCTAAACGGGTGTTGCACTTGCAGGAGGCTGACCTGGAAATATGTTTGTTTCATTATGCATGTACTACACCAATCTGCATTTATAATAGAAGATATATGATATGTAAACTATGTTTAAGATGCGTGTTTCATACGTGAAAGCTGGAAACAATCTGGTTTCAATTTTCGTAGTCTTACATACATGTACATGGATTATGTATAAAGGGAAAATACATACGTTGCAATACATTAAAAGCCAATTTAACACATTTTCTGACCAGATTAAAAACCCTTTGGTGGCATATTGAACCAGGGTAGATCTAGATCAATCCGCGTATCCCAGTATACCATTGAGATATAGCCATCAATGCTTTCGAGAAGTTTACGTTTGAATCCAATTACACGATTAAATAGACCAGTCTCTTCTCACACACATAAGTTAGACATAGCATGCATACATAATATATTTGTTTTTATGGTGTGGTGTGGGTTTTTTCTTTATGAACAATTGAAAACAAGACAATAAGAAACTTTAAGATTTAAGAATGCAACAGAATATTGGAAAATGCTAAAAGGTACATATGTCCAAAATAAAGTATGTAATGTAAGTACAACGAATTTTGCTAGTTATTTAAGTCAATAAATGACCCTGATTGTGTGTCTGTTCAACCTGATGAAGATATATTACTTTTTAAAGAAAGATATGTTAATGGGGAATTTCAATGTATGATTGAAGAATTAAATGTCAATATACAGATAAATGAGGTTTTGAAGCCTTGTAAAGAATTAAACACATGGAATTCAGCTGGTCCAGATTTCATGTTAAATGAGTTCTTTATATATGGCACCCAAAAGATTATATTTGCTCAGTGTTAAGCTAAATTATTTGATAAACTTTTTATTGCAGGCTATTTTCCTGAAAGTTGGTCAGAAGGATTTTGTGTACCACTTTATACACTTTATAAGAAAGGAGATTTAAATGATCCGAGAAATTATAGATGCATTACACATTTGAGCACACTTGGGAAATTGTATACTAAAATAACAGGTTGAAAAAATGGGCTGAAAATTATAATGTGTATATTGAGGCACAAGCCGAATTCAGGGAAAATATGAGTACAGTTGATCATATTTTTACTTCATGGCATGAATAATCATTTGTTAAACAAGAAAAAACAGTTGTTTGCAGTGTTTGTAGACTTTGCTAAAGCTTTTGATTTCATAGTAAGGGACATTTTATGGTATAAGCTTATAAAGTTAGGGTTACGTGTTAAACTTTTGGATATCATTAAATCAATCTGACAAGGGGAATCTCCGTTCCTATTTTCCATGTATATTAATGATATTGAAGAATATTTCATTATACATGTAAAGGGGTTTGATGGCATTGATATTGGAATGTTGAAATTATTTTACTGTTATATGCAGTATGGTTTTACTTTTTGAAAGTGAAACTGGGTTAAAAGAAGGTTTGGATATACTGGAAGAATATTGTGATAGATGGAAACTACAAGTTAACGTAAATAAAACTAAAGTATTAATTTTCAGAAAAGGTAGAATAAGACAAAATATGAAGTTCAAATATAAAGAAGAATGTCTAGATACAGTTGATAATTTCAGGTATCTTGGGGTTATTTGTACAGTAGGGGGGATCCTTTAATACAACATTTCAGGCATTGTATGGCCAAGCATTGAAGTCTGTTTGTATGCTTAAATTATATATGGTGAAATTCCCTAGTATGTCTATCTCCCATACATTTGATTTGTTTGATAAACTTATAGAACCAATATTATCTTATGGGTGTAAGGTATAGGGTATGAATGAGGCAGTTAGATTTGAAAGGATTCATTTAAAATTCTGCAAACAAGTACTTGGGTTAAGGTCACAAACTCAAAATACTTTTGTTTATGGAGGACTTGGTAAATATCCACTCAAACTTAAGAGAGTAATTAGAGTAGTAAAATATTGGTTTAGAATATCTAGGTCTACAAATGAAAAACATATTAAACATGTGTATGACAGAATGTTTAATGATCTGCAATTATTTCCAGACAAGCATCCTTGGGCCAAGTCGATTACAAATATTTTAGAAACCTTAGGGTTTAATATTGTATTGCTAAACCAAGGTGTAGAAAATGTGAAATTATTTCTGTCTTTTTTTAAACAAAGACTTCATGATAATTATTTTCAGATATGGAATGCTAATTTACAATCATCTTCAAGAGCTAGAACATATAGGCTTTTTTTCTGATTTCGACTGAGCCACATAGGCTCGGCTACCCATGACAAAGAGGAAGGGGTTAATACCAAAATTGTTTGTTTTGTCTGTTGTTTTTTTCAAAGTTTTGTGGCCTTTAAAAACGTTATTAAGGTTTCCGGGCATTCCGGTTCGATGTGATCATGGTTGAGGGACAGACACATTTCCAAGCCTCAAACTGGTTTGTTTACCTAAGGATCATGAATACGTGAGGCAGTGATATAACTGAAAACATGTTGAACACGGCGTTAAGCCCTACTAAAAACCAATTATCATAGGCAAAACGTGAGAGATTAAACTCTTTATCATGCATCATTTGAAAATTAAAAGCTTATAAATTCTACATAATAACAAGATTTACCATATTTATTGTAAGGTACGAGGGAACAGTTATTATCGAAACACAATATGTATCATATTATTTCTAACTTACACATTAAGGAAGGCGATCTTTATGAGAGAGTCTGTATCGGTACCCTGGGGTATAATTTCATAGTTTTGATATTTGGTCTATATATCAATCCTTGGCTGTATATTTAATATTTGGTTGATTATAGGTTATTGACCCTGTACTGTGAAATCATCGTTGGACCGAGCTCTTGGGTTGGCGTTGCCGAGCTTGCGAGGTTACGTTCGCCATAGAACGAGGTCCAACGATGATTTCACAGTACAGGGTCAATAACCTTTTGATTGCATACTTTCATATTGTAAGCTATATTTGTTTTACGCGTTTGACTTCTTTATCTATAAATCTGCTTCGGAAACCGAAACAAACTGTTTGTTTACATTGAAAGTCATTTTGTTGCAAATGCGGTTTGGAAAGTTGAAACTGTTAACCGGTCGAAAAACGTACTGTTAGCATGAGTCAGTAAGACATTTCCCATGATGCGTATATAAGAATTTAACATTACAAAGTCACGTGAGGTATAATAAAGATATTTAGGTCATCTATGTTTGTTTAATTTTTGCACGCCCTTATCTACCGTCATGATCACTCCTTGAAAAAGTAGAAAATTGCAGTAGACGACTTTGAAATCATCTAGGCAACAATGTGGAAAATTTTGCTAAAGGATAGAGTTGAAAACATCGTGAAAAAAAAGAGAAATCGCTCATCGAAAGCAATGTCCCCTTTCGTCAAAATGTTTTCAAATGTCGTTTGATACAGATACGCCAGAAATCGTCTGTATGGTGGAAAGGGTAAAATGATATAACGAGTGAAAATGTTCAATGTTTTGTTATCGACAGCATGAAGTTACCCGTACTGTTTGCCTTTGGAATATTGGCAGCGTGCATTCATTATGCGGAAAGTACTTATGGACAGTGGAAAAACAGTCGTTTGATCGAGAGTTTAAGTAAATGGAGCAGAGAAGCTGAAGACAAGAAGAGGAACTTTCAAAAAGTAAGTGAATGTATGTCGTACTATTCTAAGGTAAGTTAATATGTTATCCCATACGTTGTACTATCCTAAAGTAAGTCAATTTGTTTACCGCATGTCGTACTATCGTAAAATAATCTATGAGATAACCGTATGTTATTATATCCTAAAGTTAGTAAATATTTTGACTAATCTAATATGTCTTTTTATCCTATAGTAACTTTATGTGCCAACCGTATACCTTTCTTTTATAACGTAAGTCAATAAGATAACCATATTTCGTACTTTCCTAAAGTAAGTCTTTGTACTTACCGCATGTCGTACTATGTTAAAATAGCTATATGTCATTACCGCGTGTCATACTATCGTAAAGTAACCCAATGTCCTAACCGCATGTCGTACTATGTTAAAGTAAATATGTGCTTACCGCATGTAGTACAACGTTAAAGTAACTCTGTGCTTACCGCATGTCATACTATCGTAAAGTAACTATATGTACTAACCGCATGTCGTACTATGTTAAAGTAACTCTGTGCTTACCGCATGTCGTACTATCGTAAACTAACTTTATGTACTTACCACATGTCGTACTATCGTAAAGTAACTCTATGTGCTTACCGCATGTCGTACTATGTTATAGTAACTCTATGTCTTTACCACATGTCGTACTAAGTTAAAGTAACTATATGTGCCTACCACATGTCGCACTATGTTAAAGTAACTGTATGTGCTTACCGTAAGCCGTAATATGTTAAAGTAACTATATGTGCTTACCGAATGCCGTACTGTGTTAAAGTAACTCTGTGCTTACCGCATGCCGTACTGTGTTAAAGTAACTATATGTCCTTACCGCATGTCGTACTATATTAAAGTAGCTATATGTCCTTACCGCATGTCGTACTGTGTTAAAGTAACTGTGCTTACCGCATGTAGTACTATGGTAAAGAAACTCTATGTCCTTACCGCATGCCGTACTATGTTAAAGTAACTATTTGTTCATACCGCATGGAGTATTATGTTAAAGTAACTATATGTACTTACCGCATGCCGTACTGTGTTAAAGTCACTATATGTCCTTACCGCATGTCGTACTAAGTTAAAGTAGCTGTATGTGCTTACATGTGCATGTCGTACTATGTTAAAGTAACTATATGTGCTTACCGCATGCCGTACTGTGTTAAAGTAACTATATGTCCTTACCGCATGTCGTAGAATGTTAAAGTAACTCTATGTGCTTACCGCATGCCGTACTGTGTTAAAGTAACTACGTGTGATTACCGCATGTCGTACTATGTTAAAGTAACTCTATGTCCTTACCGCATGTCGTAAAATGTTAAAGTAAATTTATGTGCTTACCGCATGCCGTACTATGTTTAAGTAACTATATGTGCTTACCGCATGCTGTACTGTGTTAAAGTAACTATGTGCTTACCGCATGTCGTACTATGTTAAATTAACTACATGTGCTTACCGCATGCCGTGCTGTGTTTAATTAACTCTGTGCTTACCGCATGTCGTACAATGTTCAAGTAACTATATGTGCTTACCGCATTCCGTACTGTGTTAAAGTAAATAAATGTGTTTATCGCATGCCGTACTGTGTTAAAGTAACTCTGTGTGCTTACCGCATGGCGTACTGTGTTAAAGTAACTATATGTGCTTACCGCATGCCGTACTAAGTTAAAGTAACTCTATGTGCTTACCGCATGCCGTACTAAGTTAAAGTAACTCTATGTGCTTACCGCATGACGTACTGTATTAAAGGAACTCTGTGCTTTTCGCATGCCGTATTATGTTAAAGTAACTCTATGTGCTTACCGCATGCCATACTGTGTGAAAGTTACTCTATGTGCTTACCGCATGCCGTACTGTGTTAAAGTAACTATATGTGCGTACCACATGTCGTACTATGTTAAAGTAACTCTATGTTCTTACCGCATGTCGTACAATGTTCAAGTAACTCTATGTGCCTACCGCATGACGTACTATCGTAAAGTAACTATATGTGCTTACCTTATGTCGTACTATCGTAAAGTAACTCTATGTCCTTACTGCATGTCGTACTATCGTAAAGTAACTATATGTACTTACCGCATGTCGTACTATCGTAAAGTAACTCTATGTACTTACCGCATGCTATACTATCCTAAAGTAACTATATGTGCCTACCGCATGCCATACAATGTTAAAGTAACTACATGTACTAACTGCATGCTATACTATCCTAAAGTAACCCTATGTACCTACCTCATGCCGTACAATGTTAAAGTAACTATATGTGCTTACCGCATGACGTACTGTGTTAAAGTAACCCCAAACAATCAATCAATCAATAATTGTATTCACCAATATAAAAACTTGTTTAGCAGAGGCTTATAATGTGCTCAGGTGAGCTAATAAAACAAACAGAAATTGTGTTTTGTTCTTTTTAATCAATGTCATGATAAATGATAACAACATGTTTCTTTGAGATGATTGACAACAAGCACCATTGTGTAACACAACACTGTACAAGGGACACACACACACACATATATATATATATATATATATATATATATATATATATATACACACATACACAATGGCTACACACAAGGATTGTACATAGAATATTAGGAACAAATACTTTGCTATTTAAGATGAGACTTTCTTTTGTATATGTTATGAAAAATGAAAAATCAATAACACATTTATTTTGGGATTGTAGAAAATGCTCTCCTTTTTAATCTTTAGTTTACTTTCGTTCTTTCTCACACTGAACGTCCTCGTCTTCTTTTTTTCCCAAACGGCATTGTGAGGAAGGAAGTCGAAACAGCACAGTTTCATAGCAAGCTACAAGGTCTCACATCCTGTAAAATTAGAAAAATGTCACTTGAATATCAGAATGAGGTATCAAAATATATCTTAGTACATACTTGGTAAAAAAAATTCAAACAAAGACAATCATCTCAAACTTAAATTAGTATAAATTTCTGAGGACTGCTAAACTACATGTTCCCCCTTTCCTTGCATAATAAGGTGTTACATGTAGGACCCTGTAACTGTTGATTTTGGCCAAAATTATAGCTCAAAATCACTTCAACCTTTCAAAATTATTTAAAGATCATGTCTTGGGCATTAAATATATCTCACCATGCAAGTTGGAAGTAACTACACATTGAAAACTGTTTTCCAAATATCAACGTATTGTGCCAATAAAACATCATTTTTCTTTAGATTTTGAACAGGTAAAAACATGAAAATACGGATGAAATATGAAAATCTAAGACATAGATATCATAACTTAGACTTAAATATAAAAGAAAAAAGACTCTACTTTAGTCCCATAAACACCATGCAAGTAGGAGAATCTCAAAAACAAAAGTCGATTTTCAGCTTTCGGCGAGTACCGTAATGGCGTAAACAAAGTCGTTCGTATCAAAGTAAACTTTCAAATACGAAAATCCACCTAAAAAAGAAACATCAGGACAAAATACTTTCATGTAAAGAAAAAAGAATACTTACATTGCATCAAGGATTACTTTGTTGGTCACATTGATGGCTAAACATTTAGATATACCAGGGTCTTTCAAATAGTATGGTCTAGAAACGAGCACAGTGCGCGAGATAAGCTGTGTAGTATCACGTGACCAACATCCGGGGAACCCGCCATTTTGGAAAACAGAAGAAAACGATCAAGTTATAAAACTACGTATATCTAAATGTTTAGCCATCAATGTGACCAACAAAGTAATCCTTGATGCAATGTAAGTATTCTTTTTTCTTTACATGAAAGTATTTTGTCCTGATGTTTCTTTTTTAGGTGGATTTTCGTATTTGAAAGTTTACTTTGATACGAACGACTTTGTTTACGCCATTACGGTACTCGCCGAAAGCTGAAAATCGACTTTTGTTTTTGAGGTTCTCCTACTTGCATGGTGTTTATGGGACTAAAATAGCGACTTTTTCTTTTATATTTAAGTCTAATTTATGATATCTATGTCTTAGATTTTCATATTTCATCCGTATTTTCATGTTTTGACCTGTTTAAAATCTAAAGAAAAATGTTTTTTTTGTTTTTTTGCACGATACGTTGATATTTTGAAACTGTTTTATATTGAGATACTCCTACTAGCATGGTGTTTATGGGACTAATATAGCGGCTTTTTTCTTTTATATTTAAGTCTAATTTATGATATCTATGCCTTAGATTTTCATATTTCATCCGTATTTTCATGTTTTGACCTGTTCAAAATCTAAAGAAAAATGGTGTTTTATTGGCACAATACGTTGATATTTGAAAAACAGTTTTCAACGTGTAGTTACTTCCAACTTGCATGGTGAAATATATTTAATGCCCAAGACATGATCTTTAAATAATTTTGAAAGGTTGAAGTGATTTTGAGCTATAATTTTGGCCAAAATCAACAGACTACAGTTACAGGGTCATACATGTAACATCTTCTAATGCAAGGAAAGGGGGAACATGTAGTTTAGCAGTCCATATATACTAATTTAAGCTTGAGATAATTGTTTTTGTGTGAACTTTTTTTTCCAAGTATGTACTAAGATATATTTTGATCCTCATTCTGATATTCAAGTGACATTTTTCTAATTTTACAGGATGTGAGACCTTGTAGCTTGCTATGAAACCGTGCCGTTTCGACTTCCTTCCTCACAATGCCGTTTGGGAAAAAAAAAGAAGACGAGGACGTTCAGTGTGAGAAAGAACGAAAATAAACTAAAGATTAAAAAGGAGAGCATTTTCTACAATCCCAAAATAAATGTGTTATTGATTTTTCATTTTTCATAACATATATACAAGAGAAAGTCTCATCTTAAATAGCAAAGTATTTGTTCCTAATATTCTATGTACAATCCTTGTGTGTAGCCACTGTGTATGTGTGTTTATATATATATATATGTGTGTGTGTCCCTTGTACAGTGTTGTGTTACATAATGGTGCTTGTTGTCAATCATCTCAAAGAAACATGTTGTTATCATTTATTATGACATTGATTAAAAAGAACAAAACACAACTTCTGTTTGTTTTATAAGCTCACCTGAGCACATCATAAGCCTCTGATAAACTAGTTTTTATATTGGTGAATACAATTATTGATTGATTGATTGTTTGGGGTTTAACGCCGTTTTTAACAATTTCTCAGTCATATCACGGCGGCCAGTTCACCTACTCATGTGTTTCCTGGTTTTCTCACAACAATAGTCCACACAACAATCTTCCAAGCAACTGGCTGCTTTTCCGCATAGATTTAGCCCATTGGTGTTGAAGACAACGCATATTTTCGCACATAACATCATCAAAGAAATAACTTGTAGTTTGTGCCACTTAATTAAGAAATATTTAATCTTGGTGTAATAAATAGGATTACTCATTACTCCTACACTTGATAATGATTTATTAAAGAAATACAAAGGATTAATGATCACGCGACAACGCATCTTTTCGCACGTAACAGCATCAAAGAAATGCATTTTGTACCACTTAAGAATTAAGAATTATTCGGGAATTACACACGTAACAATTAAACATTATTAAACATCGTCGAATGCAATTCCATTAAAGGAAAGACAAACAAACAATTAAACAGGTTGATTATACGATAACAAATTTAAACTTGATATTCCTATTCTACGGTATAAATATTATACAAAAATACTTAAATCATTTAAAGGATATGACAATTTTCTTAGACCTGTATCGCGAAGCAAATGATCATCATTTTGTTAAGCGGGATAGACGGAATATTGCCCATGTTTAACTCGCTTTAAAATAAATCATTTACGATTACATATTAGGACAAAATACCCTAATTCGCTAAGCGTGATAAATACACGCCGTGATAAACACTAATTCGCTAAGCGTGATAATTACACGCCGTGATAAACACTTCCAGGTAAAAATCGATAGAGACAAGATATTCAGTACGATAAGGCGTTTATATAGGGCGTTTCTAGACCATACTATTTGAAAGACCCTGGATATACGTAGTTTTATAACTTGATCGTTTTCTTCTGTTTTCCAAAATGGCGGGTTCCCCGGATGTTGGTCAAGTGATACTACACAGCTTATTTCGCGCACTGTGCTCGTTTCTACACCGTACTATTTGAAAGACCCTGATGTGCTTACCGCATGTCGTGCTATACTAAAGAAACTCTGTGCTTACCGCATGACGTACTATCGTAAAGTAACTATATGTGCTTACCGCATGTCGTACTATCGTTA
Source organism: Serripes groenlandicus (assembly GCA_031761405.1). Taxonomy (NCBI): domain Eukaryota; kingdom Metazoa; phylum Mollusca; class Bivalvia; order Cardiida; family Cardiidae; genus Serripes; species Serripes groenlandicus. The sequence continues at coordinate 88,435 of JASEVX010000284.1, forward strand.
AGTAACTATATGTCCTTACCGGATGTCGTACTATCGTAATTAATTAAATGTACTTACCGCATGTCGTACTATCGTACTATCGTAAAGTAACTCTATGTGCTTAATGCATGCCGTACTATCGTAAAGTAATTATATGTACTTATCGCATGCTATACTGTCGTAAAGTAACTACAGTTACAGTAGGGGGATCCTTTAATACAACATTTCAGGCATTGTATGGCCAAACATTGAAGTCTGTTTGTATGCTTAAATTATATATGGTGAAATTCCCTAGTATGTCTATCTCCCATAACTTTGAATTGTTTGATAAACTTATAGAACCAATATTATATTATGGGTGTAAGGTATAGGGTATGAATGAGGCAGTTAGATTAGAAAGGATTCATTTAAAATTCTACAAACAAGTATTTGGGTTAAGGTCACAAACTCAAAATACTTTTGTTTATGGAGGACTTGGTAAATATCCACTCAAACTTAAGAGAGTAATTAGAGTAGTAAAATATTGGTTTAGAATATCTAGGTCTACAAATGAAAAACATATTAAACATGTGTATGACATGATGTTTAATGATCTGCAATTATTTCCAGACAAGCATCCTTGGGCCAAGTCGATTACAAATAGTTTAGAAACTTTAGGGTTTAATATTGTATTGCTAAACCAAGGTGTCGAAAATGTGAAATTATTTCTGTCTTTGTTTAAACAAAGACTACATGATAATTATTTTCAGATATGGAATGCTAATTTACACTCATCTTCAAGAGCTAGAACATATAGGCTTTTTTTTCTGATTTCGAGTGAGCCACATAGGCTCGGCTACCCGTGACAAAGAGGAAAGGGTTAATACCAAAATTGTTTGTTTTGTCTGTTGTTTTTTTCAAAGTTTTGTGGCCTTTAAAAACGTTATTAAGGTTTCCGGGCATCCCGGTTCGATGTGATCATGGTTGAGGGACAGACACATTTCCAAGCCTCAAACTGGTTTGTTTACCTAAGGATCATGAATACGTGAGGCAGTGCTATAACTGAAAACATGTTGAACACGGCGTTAAGCCCTACTAAAAACCAATTATCATAGGCAAAACGTGAGATTAAACTCTTTATCATGCATCATTTGAAAATTAAAAGCTTATAAATGTTACATAATAACAAGATTTACCATATTTATTGTAAAGTACGAGGGAAGAGTTAATATCGAAACACAATAAGTATCATATAATTTCTAACTTATACATTAAGGAAGGCGATCTTTATGAGAGAGTCTGTATCGGCACCCTGGGGTATATTATCATAGTTTTGATATTTGGTCTATATATCAATCCTTGGCTGTATATTTAATTTTTGGTTGATTATAGGTTATTGACCCTGTACTGTGAAATCATCGTTGGACCGAGCTCTTGGGTTGGCGTTGCCGAGCTTGCGAGGTTACGTTCGCCATAGAACGAGGTCCAACGATGATTTCACAGTACAGGGTCAATAACCTTTTGATTGCATGCATACTTTCATATTGTAAACTATATTTGGTTTACGCGTTTGACTTCTTTATCTATAAATCTGCTTCGGAAACCGAAATAAACTGTTTGTTTACATTGAAAGTCATTTTGTTGCAAGTAACTATATGTACTAACCGCATGCTATACTATCTTAAAGTAACCCTATGTACCTACCTCATGCCGTACAATGTTAAAGTAACTATATGTGCTTACCGCATGACGTACTGTGTTAAAGTAACTCTATGTGCTTACCGCATGTCGTGCTATACTAAAGTAACTCTGTGCTTACCGCATGACGTACTATCGTTAAATAACTATATGTGGTTACCGCATGTTGTACTATCGTTAAGTAATTCTATGTCCTTACCGCATGTCGTACTATCGTAAAGTAACTATATGTCCTTACCGGATGTTGTACTATCGTAATTAATTAAATGTACTTACCACATGTCGTACTATCGTACTATCGTAAAGTAACTATATGTGCTTAATGCATGCCGTACTATCGTATAGTAACTATATGTACTTATCGCATGCTATACTGTCGTAAAGTAAATCTATATACTTACCGTATGTCGTTCTATCGTTAAGTAACGTTATGTGCTTACTGCATGCCGTACTATTGTTATGTAAATCTATGTGCTTACTGCATGCCATACTATCGTAAAGTAACTATATCTGCTAACCGCATGTCGCACTATCATACTGTTACTATATGTGCTAATAGCATGTCGTACTATCAAAAAGTAAGTATATGTGCTTACCGCATGACGTACTATCTCAAAGGATCACTATGTGCTAATAGCATCATGTCGTACTATCATAAAGTAACTCCATGTGCTAACCGTATGTCGTGCTAACCTAAAGTAACACTATGTGATAATAGCATGTAGTACTATCCTAAAGTATTTGTATGTACTAACCGCATATCTTTCTTTCCTAAAGTTTGTCAATATGATAACCGTATGTCATACTTGCCTAAAGTAAGCGAACGTGTTATTTATTAAAATCTCCAATTTAATATGAAAACCCCGATAAATCTGTATATCTGTTAAATGCTGGTAAAGAAATTAAATGTTTATAATTTAGACATCCAAGTAGCATCATTTTGATGCGTATGCCTGTAACAGAAATACTGTTAAATCGGCGGAAAACACCATTCAAACAAATACACAAGCATATTGAAAAAATAACCCTTTCCAATAATTATCTGCAGCAGAAGACTTTGAAAACACCTTAGCAAAATTATGAAACATCTATAAATGAAAGTACAAGAGAAAGTTGATGCAAGGCATCAATGTCGCCGGAAAAGACTGCATTGATTTATTTATGTATTCTTGACTTTCCTTAGTCTATTCAAACATTAGGAACGTTGAAATGAAAACATTTGCTTATAAAGTTTATATTCATACCTATACATTAGGGTATCTATAAAAAATTAACGAAATGTGTACACATTTATCTGGCTTAAATTTAATTTTGCTGTTGTTACTTATTTAAATAATAGTATTCATTCATATAATTTCAATGTTTGTCAATCTTATTCGAATCACAAGGTAAATATCCTGGTATTGCTTTAAAGGGAGGTAATTTGAAGAAAACACACAAAAGTCTTCAAAAGGAGAAATATATCAGCATTACCGTCTACAGTTTAAATTGTTCTATTGTTTGTGGATTTAAAAATGTTCTTTTTTTCTTATTTCTACATGTAAAACGAAATATTGCGGCTTCTCTTTGACGCTTTGCGTCAAACATTCGTCTTGTACTTGTCTAAAATAAAATAATATCACTCGCTTTTTCATATCGAAATGCGCATGCGCGAAAATCGATGTTAAAGGTCACGAAACTACACAACAGAATAGGGTCTATATTTAGCTTAGAAACAGTTCCTACTTTAGATATTCATGGATTAACATTATTAAATGAATTCTACACAAATCAAGACATCTCTTTGAACATGAAAACAACATTTAGTAAGTTAAAATTGCTATTAAAAGGAGAATCCGAAATTGACCTCAATGATGACACATAAGAGTCTGCATTAGGGGGTGTTGGTTCACGTCTTGAAGGGACCACTTTTGTCTTCGTAAATAAGACAAAAAACTTAAATGCGAGTGAAATAAAAAAAACTGCAAACATTAAAAAATCGGAATATTTATTTCATTTTAGATGTGTCATTTATTAGTGTTCGTAAACAACCACAATTGTAATATGTTCAAATCATCTAGATTTGTTTCTTTCTAATAATAAGCCGCCCTCCCATGTGATTTCCGAAAAGCTATTAAAAATAGAAGTCGCGGGCTTCTGCCCGGCGACTAATGATTATTGACAAAAGTTAAACAAATATTTTGGCAATTGAAGGTTAATATGACCGATATTTCATTTTGTAACACTGTTTTCAAAAGTATGAGGGAAATTGTTAAACATATCATTACAAAAGTCAAATAAAAATATCCATTAAATGTTTTAAGCGGAAAAACTCCTATGTACATAAAGTGTTTGTAAAGTGAAACGCGCCTATGTCCATTGATTCGTTTAAACTCGGAAATATTCCTCTTTCCACTTATTGTATTCAGCTAAAAGGTTCATATGTAAACAAAATTATTAAGCTGAAAAGCTCTCACGTCCACTAATTGTCTTTATCTAAAAGGCTCTAATGTACACTTATTGTTTTCAGCTAAAAACTCCTATGTCAAATTGTTTTCAGCTACAAAACTCATATGTCAACTAATTGTTTCTCTGCTTAAAAGCTCATATGTCCATTAATTGATTTCAGCTTAACATATCCGATGTCCAATTTTTTGTTTTCAGCTAAAAAGCTCATATGTCCAATAATTGTTCTCAGCTCATATGTCTATAAATTGTTTTTAGCCTAAAAGCTCATATGTCCACAAAGTATTTTCAGCTAAAACGCTCATATGCCTATTTATTGTTGTCAGCTAAAAGGCTCTTATGCCCATTAAGTATAAACAGATTAAAAGCTCCTATGTACACTGATTGTTGTCAGCTAAAAAGCGAATATGTCCACTGAATTGTGTCAGCTCAAACTATCCTATATCCACTGAATTGTGTCAGCTAAAAATGTCCTATATCGACTAATTGTTCTCAGCTTAAAATCTTCTATGTCCACTTTTTGTTTTCAGCTAAAAGGCTTTGTCAACAGCAAGTTAAAAAGCATGGACAGCAGAGACAGCAAGGACAATAGCAAGGACAGCGGCAAAGTCAAGAGCAAAGTAAATAGCAAGGTTAACAGCCAGAGCAAGGACAGCAGCAAAGGCATGTAATTGTAGTTATTCTCTTTGTTTGTTCTTCATATATTACATAGAACACAATAGTCACAGAGTCGATAACTTTGATCTTTTGTTACTTGTTTATTCAATCACGTTTTCGTGTATATACTGATCCCGATTAAGAAAATGTAAAGTGTAAAATTAAAAGTTGAAATACATGTTGAAGTCGTGTCCACTTTATGATAAAGATAACATCTTCATATTTTAATGTAAATACCTTGGTTGGGTAGAGTTGGGATAAAGATCCAATATTATGAAACCAAATAAGTTGTGTCTATTACATTGAAACATGTCGCATTCTCACCTGTCAACATCTTTTACTGCGATGTGATTTTTAAAATATTTCAGAGAATGCAAATAATTATTATCAATTTGTCTACAATATGTTGACCTTGTTTATGGTGTGTGCTATTTTTATTTTATCTCTACTAAAACAATCGCACTATACTCGGCCAGTTACGGAAATAATATTTCTTTCTTTCTCAAGTTAAAGTCAACGACGATATGTAAATAACAACCTGAGGTTAATTTATTTGCGACTAGTCTAGATCCAGACAAACGTTCTCAGCTGTGCAGCTCGGTCTGTCTCTGCAGTAGTTGCTTTTTAGTCAGAGAATCCCTCGTGGATCTCCTGACAGATATTGTCCATTTAGATCGGACTACATGGATGCCAAGAAAGATCTGTAGTTACACTTGGAATATTTACGCTTAAGGTTGGTTTTCACGGAGCGACGCCTACATTATCCGAGACAGTCCGAATTTAATTAACTTCTGCTCATTAGCTGCCAGTTCAGATGTTTTCAAACCGTTCAGAAACGATAATAGCTGACCATATATTAACTGTAAATTAACGCTGCTGTTTAAAGCATGTTCGCAAATAAGACTTATTGTTCGAGACATATTTTTTGTCGTGTGGGTGTTTATAAACACCATACGATACTTCTGGTGGGTCGCTAAGGTTGGTATCAACAATTTGTCGAGGTATCTCAAACTTTTAAAGCGTCTTTTCGGGTTCGTAGAATTTACGCTTCGTGTAGAATTTCACCCTCGATGTCGTTTCATTTGTCGCTTACTATGCAAAAAGAGAATGTTTCATTTATTGTCTTTGTGTATCGAATTTAATGGATTAAACGGCGCTCTGCTAAAACCAACCATAAGGCATTTGTGACCAGTGTAGATCCAGATCAGGTGTTTCAAGGAACTCCTGACAAACATTATCTACTTGGATCCTTAGGTAAAATGAGTCTGCAGGCGTTTTATCCACGCACGTGCTATAATAAAAGGTTGGTTTTCCTGGAGCTAAATTAAAGATAACCCACTTCAATTTGTTAAATGCTAAATATGCTCACATGTAACTAAATGGCTCGTTTAAAAACGATGCATTCTAGTTTTTGTTTGTTTGTTAACCAGCTAAATACAAAATAACCTCTATCTCATCCATAACTTTCATTTGTTTAATTACATACAGGCATCACTGCACACACTCTAACAATAAATACTACTCACGCAATTTAATCTAAAAATATTTCAATTTCGGTGTAAATTTTTATATATTTTTTTCAAACCAACATTTAATCGTTTAACATCTGGGCTCATATCGCTCATTTTAAACAAAAAAAATCAAAGTAAGCCGCTTTGAATTGTTTCAATTGGTAAGTTGCGCCATGGGGGAAAATGTGAATTATTTAACAGTAAGTACATGATAGTCAGGCAATTTAAGATGATAATTATTTTACTGATTTACATTTAATACAAACAGAAGAGCTGTCTATCCACCCATTACCACCCACAAAGGCAACATATTAAAAATATTAAGAAACTGTTATGGATAGATTATTTTTTTCATTAGTCGATGGAGGTTGGTCATCATGGAACGACTATGGCGCATGCTCAAAGACTTGCGGAACAGGAAATGAATCTCGTAGTCGAACATGCTCAAATCCAGAACCAGCGAATGGTGGGGCATTTTGTGTTGGGGAAACCGATGAAACTAGAAACTGTAACATACAGCCTTGTCCAGGTATTAAATCCTCTTTTCGTTTAATTGAACTGTAATATACAGCAAAATCTAGAAAGGTAGATATCATAGTTCTTCTATATTTGAAATGCACATCATAGTCTAGGTAGATATTTGTTTGCTTTTATCTGTAATACAAAGCAAAACCAAGGTAAATACCCTCTTCCTTCTATCTGCAAAACACAGCTTAGTCATTAAAGATACCCGGTTTCTTTTATCTGTAGTACACAGCAAAGTCAATGAAGTTATTACTTTTCTTTTCTATCTGCAACACACAGCATAATTCAGGTTGATATCATATTTCTTCTATCTGCAGGTAACTATTATCTGTTTAAGGCAAGCACTGTACGTCACTCTCTGGAAATATAAGTAATTTACGAAACCTACTGTCTTATGCAAATAAACTAAACATCATCATCTGTTAAAGTATATATTTCACTATAAAATTTGGTCAAGATTTTAAATCCATGAAATAATGATGGAATGTACAAAAAATAATCGACATGAAGAACGTACACTGAAACAAACCACTATCCGCTGTGTTAACCCATTTTTATATTTTTTTTTCAAACCAACATTTAATCGTTTAACATCTGGGCTCATATCGCTCATTTTAAACAAAAAAATCAAAGTAAGCCGCTTTGAATTGTTTCAATTGGTCAGTTGCGCCATGGGGTAAAATGTGAATTATTTAACAGTAAGTACATGGTAGTCAGGCATACTGCTTGAGTTACGAACACACAGACAGATACACTCGCAAGTAACTGTACTCGAGGGTATGTTAACCGTTGTTGTATGTGCCACATCGTTCCATTCTATGTATCGACAATATCCATTCAATTAGGTAAGTATACACATTCATTTGAGTAAGAAGCCTATAATTTATTATTTAACAAGAAAAGTTTATTTTCTCTCAAGAGTCCTATTTAAACTGTTCAATTGTCCTGGACCGTCTGGTGCGAATCTAAGAAGCATATTTTATTTAGAACAACAGCTTCATGTTAGTACCACAGTTCAATATCACTTAATATTAATGCAGTAGTCCGTCAATAGCTAAGTTTGGTCCGCTTTGTTTTTGATGATAATTCTTTTACTGATTTACATTTAATACAAACAGAAGAACTGTCTATCCACCCATTACCACCCACAAAGGCAACATATTAAACATATTAAGAAACTGTTATGGATAGATTATTTTTTTCATTAGTCGATGGAGGTTGGTCATCATGGAACGACTATGGCGCATGCTCAAAGACTTGCGGAACAGGAAATGAATCTCGTAGTCGAACATGCTCAAATCCAGAACCAGCGAATGGTGGGGCATTTTGTGTTGGGGAAACCGATGAAACTAGAAACTGTAACATACAGCCTTGTCCAGGTATTAAATCCTCTTTTCGGTTAATTGAACTGTTATATACAGCAAAATCTAGAAAGGTAGATATCATAGTTCTTCTATATTTGAAATGCACATCATAGTCTAGGTAGATATTTTTTTGCTTTTATCTGTAATACAAAGCAAAACCAAGGTAAATACCATCTTCCTTCTATCTGCAAAATACAGCTTAGTCATTAAAGATACCCGGTTTCTTTTATCTGTAGTACACAGCAAAGTCAATGAAGTTATTACTTTTCTTTTCTATCTGCAACACACAGCATAATTCAGGTTGATATAATATTTATTCTATCTGCAGGTAACTATTATCTGTTTAAGGCAAGCACTGTACGTCACTCTATGGAAATAGAAGTAATTTACGAAACCTACTGTCTTATGCAAATAAACTAAACATCATCATCTGTTAAAGTATATATTCCACTATAAAATTTGGTCAAGATTTTAAATCCATGAAATAATGATGGAATGTACAAAAAATAATCGACATGAAGAACGTACACTGAATGAAACAAACCACTATCCGCTGTGTTAACCCATTTTTTTTTTTTTTTTCAAACCAACATTTAATCGTTTAACATCTGGGCTCATATCGCTCATTTTAAACAAAAAAATCAAAGTAAGCCGCTTTGAATTGTTTCAATTGGTCAGTTGCGCCATGGGGGGAAATGTGAATTATTTAACAGTAAGTACATGGTAGTCAGGCATACTGCTTGAGTTACGAACACACAGACAGATACACTCGCAAGTAACTGTACTCGAGGGTATGTTAACCGTTGTTGTATGTGCCACATCGTTCCATTCTATGTATCGACAATATCCATTCAATTAGGTAAGTATACACATTCATTTGAGTAAGAAGCCTATAATTTATTATTTAACAAGAAACGTTTATTTTCTCTCAAGAGTCCTATTTAAACTATTCAATTGTCCTGGACCGTCTGGTGCGAATCTAAGAAGCATATTTTATTTAGAACAACAGCTTCATGTTAGAACCACAGTTCAATATCACTTATTATTCTATACCTAATTTATACGTCCAATCGTAGACGCTCATTCGAATCATGTGACCGTACAATATATTTCCGTATCGGGACGCACGCGCGTACAAAATAACCCGTATTTTTTTCGTATTGTACTATTCACAGGTCCCATGTTAAACCTATGATAAAGACCGAAACACGTGAAAAGGTTCCGAATGAAAGTTTGAATCGACAGGCGCTCTAGATAAAGCGTTACGATAAAGCTCCTGTTGTCACCGGATCATTATTGTCGTTTGCAAACAAGGAGTAACACTGAAACTAAAATGTTATCCGATTCTGAAATAGATGACTTTGTAATTGAACAGAAACCAAAAAACACTGTGAAAAAAACTAAAAGTGATGTAGGAATATTCAAAAGGTATAAAATAAAAAGGTCATTTAACATTAATCTGCACAATACAAAATATATTTTCGGGAAAAAGTCGAGGTATAGAATAAAAAGATCATTTAACAGTGTTCTGTACAATACGGAATATATTTGGACTCGTACACAGCTTGGAAAATCATATTGGACTCGCCTAGCGGCTCGTCCAATATGATTTTCCAAGCTGTGTACTCGTCCAAAGATATATCCGTATTGTACAGAACACTGTTAAATAACCTATAAATATTAATGCAGTAGTCCGTCAATAGCTGAGTTTGGTCCGCTTTGTTTAAGATGATAATTCTTTTACTGATTTACATTTAATACAAACAGAAGAACTGTCTATCCACCCATTACCACCCACAAAGGCAACATATTAAACATATTAAGAAACTGTTATGGATAGATTATTTTTTTCATTAGTCGATGGAGGTTGGTCATCATGGAACGACTATGGCGCATGCTCAAAGACTTGCGGAACAGGAAATGAATCTCGTAGTCGAACATGCTCAAATCCAGAACCAGCGAATGGTGGGGCATTTTGTGTTGGGGAAACCGATGAAACTAGAAACTGTAACATACAGCCTTGTCCAGGTATTAAATCCTCTTTTCGTTTAATTGAACTGTAATATACAGCAAAATCTAGAAAGGTAGATATCATAGTTCTTCTATATTTGAAATGCACATCATAGTCTAGGTAGATATTTTTTTGCTTTTATCTGTAATACAAAGCAAAACCAAGGTAAATACCATCTTCCTTCTATCTGCAAAATACAGCTTAGTCATTAAAGATACCCGGTTTCTTTTATCTGTAGTTCACAGCAAAGTCAATGAAGTTATTACTTTTCTTTTCTATCTGCAACACACAGCATAATTCAGGTTGATATCATATTTATTCTATCTGCAGGTAACTATTATCTGTTTAAGGCAAGCACTGTACGTCACTCTATGGAAATAGAAGTAATTTACGAAACCTACTGTCTTATGCAAATAAACTAAACATCATCATCTGTTAAAGTATATATTCCACTATAAAATTTGGTCAAGATTTTAAATCCATGAAATAATGATGGAATGTACAAAAAATAATCGACATGAAGAACGTACACTGAATGAAACAAACCACTATCCGCTGTGTTAACCCATTTTTATATTTTTTTTCAAACCAACATTTAATCGTTTAACATCTGGGCTCATATCGCTCATTTTAAACAAAGAAAATCAAAGTAAGCCGCTTTGAATTGTTTCAATTGGTAAGTTGCGCCATGGGGGAAAATGTGAATTATTTAACAGTAAGTACATGGTAGTCAGGCAATTTAAGATGATAATTATTTTACTGATTTACATTTAATACAAACAGAAGAGCTGTCTATCCACCCATTACCACCCACAAAGGCAACATATTAAAAATATTAAGAAACTGTTATGGATAGATTATTTTTTTCATTAGTCGATGGAGGTTGGTCATCATGGAACGACTATGGCGCATGCTCAAAGACTTGCGGAACAGGAAATGAATCTCGTAGTCGAACATGCTCAAATCCAGAACCAGCGAATGGTGGGGCATTTTGTGTTGGGGAAACCGATGAAACTAGAAACTGTAACATACAGCCTTGTCCAGGTATTACATCCTCTTTTCGTTTAATTGAACTGTAATATACAGCAAAATCTAGAAAGGTAGATATCATAGTTCTTCTATATTTGAAATGCACATCATAGTCTAGGTAGATATTTTTTGCTTTTATCTGTAATACAAAGCAAAACCAAGGTAAATACCATCTTCCTTCAATCTGCAAAATACAGCTTAGTCATTAAAGATACCCGGTTTCTTTTATCTGTAGTTCACAGCAAAGTCAATGAAGTTATTACTTTTCTTTTCTATCTGCAACACACAGCATAATTCAGGTTGATATCATATTTATTCTATCTGCAGGTAACTATTATCTGTTTAAGGCAAGCACTGTACGTCACTCTATGGAAATAGAAGTAATTTACGAAACCTACTGTCTTATGCAAATAAACTAAACATCATCATCTGTTAAAGTATATATTCCACTATAAAATTTGGTCAAGATTTTAAATCCATGAAATAATGATGGAATGTACAAAAAATAATCGACATGAAGAACGAACACTGAATGAAACAAACCACTATCCGCTGTGTTAACCCATTTTTATATTTTTTTTCAAACCAACATTTAATCGTTTAACATCTGGGCTCATATCGCTCATTTTAAACAAAAAAATCAAAGTAAGCCGCTTTGAATTGTTTCAATTGGTCAGTTGCGACATGGGGGAAAATGTGAATTATTTAACAGTAAGTACATGGTAGTCAGGCATACTGCTTGAGTTACGAACACACAGACAGATACACTCGCAAGTAACTGTACTCGAGGGTATGTTAACCGTTGTTGTATGTGCCACATCGTTCCATTCTATGTATCGACAATATCCATTTAATTAGGTAAGTATACACATTCATTTGAGTAAGAAGCCTATAATTTATTATTTAACAAGAAAAGTTTATTTTCTCTCAAGAGTCCTATTTAAACTGTTCAATTGTCCTGGACCGTCTGGTGCGAATCTAAGAAGCATATTTTATTTAGAACAACAGCTTTATGTTAGAACCACAGTTCAATATCACTTAATATTAATGCAGTAGTCCGTCAATAGCTGAGTTTGGTCCGCTTTGTTTAAGATGATAATTCTTTTACTGATTTACATTTAATACAAACAGAAGAACTGTCTATCCAACCATTACCACCCACAAAGGCAACATATTAAACATATTAAGAAACTGTTATGGATAGATTATTTGTTTCATTAGTCGATGGAGGTTGGTCATCATGGAACGACTATGGCGCATGCTCAAAGACTTGCGGAACAGGAAATGAATCTCGTAGTCGAACATGCTCAAATCCAGAACCAGCGAATGGTGGGGCATTTTGTGTTGGGGAAACCGATGAAACTAGAAACTGTAACATACAGCCTTGTCCAGGTATTAAATCCTCTTTTCGGTTAATTGAACTGTTATATACAGCCAAATCTAGAAAGGTAGATATCATAGTTCTTCTATATTTGAAATGCACATCATAGTCTAGGTAGATATTTTTTTGCTTTTATCTGTAATACAAAGCAAAACCAAGGTAAATACCATCTTCCTTCTATCTGCAAAATACAGCTTGGTCATTAAAGATACCCGGTTTCTTTTATCTGTAGTACACAGCAAAGTCAATGAAGTTATTACTTTTCTTTTCTATCTGCAACACACAGCATAATTCAGGTTGATATCATATTTATTCTATCTGCAGGTAACTATTATCTGTTTAAGGCAAGCACTGTACGTCACTCTATGGAAATAGAAGTAATTTACGAAACCTACTGTCTTATGCAAATAAACTAAACATCATCATCTGTTAAAGTATATATTCCACTATAAAATTTGGTCAAGATTTTAAATCCATGAAATAATGATGGAATGTACAAAAAATAATCGACATGAAGAACGTACACTGAATGAAACAAACCACTATCCGCTGTGTTAACCCATTTTTTTTTTTTTTTCAAACCAACATTTAATCGTTTAACATCTGGGCTCATATCGCTCATTTTAAACAAAAAAATCAAAGTAAGCCTCTTTGAATTGTTTCAATTGGTCAGTTGCGCCATGGGGGAAAATGTGAATTATTTAACAGTAAGTACATGGTAGTCAGGCATACTGCTTGAGTTACGAACACACAGACAGATACACTCGCAAGTAACTGTACTCGAGGGTATGTTAACCGTTGTTGTATGTGCCACATCGTTCCATTCTATGTATCGACAATATCCATTCAATTAGGTAAGTATACACATTCATTTGAGTAAGAAGCCTATAATTTATTATTTAACAAGAAACGTTTATTTTCTCTCAAGAGTCCTATTTAAACTATTCAATTGTCCTGGACCGTCTGGTGCGAATCTAAGAAGCATATTTTATTTAGAACAACAGCTTCATGTTAGAACCACAGTTCAATATCACTTAATATTAATGCAGTAGTCCGTCAATAGCTGAGTTTGGTCCGCTTTGTTTAAGATGATAATTCTTTTACTGATTTACATTTAATACAAACAGAAGAACTGTCTATCCACCCATTACCACCCACAAAGGCAACATATTAAACATATTAAGAAACTGTTATGGATAGATTATTTTTTTCATTAGTCGATGGAGGTTGGTCATCATGGAACGACTATGGCGCATGCTCAAAGACTTGCGGAACAGGAAATGAATCTCGTAGTCGAACATGCTCAAATCCAGAACCAGCGAATGGTGGGGCATTTTGTGTTGGGGAAACCGATGAAACTAGAAACTGTAACATACAGCCTTGTCCAGGTATTAAATCCTCTTTTCGGTTAATTGAACTGTTATATACAGCAAAATCTAGAAAGGTAGATATCATAGTTCTTCTATATTTGAAATGCACATCATAGTCTAGGTAGATATTTTTTTGCTTTTATCTGTAATACAAAGCAAAACCAAGGTAAATACCATCTTCCTTCTATCTGCAAAATACAGATTAGTCATTAAAGATACCCGGTTTCTTTTATCTGTAGTACACAGCAAAGTCAATGAAGTTATTACTTTTCTTTTCTATCTGCAACACACAGCATACTTCTGGTTGATATAATATTTATTCTATCTGCAGGTAACTATTATCTGTTTAAGGCAAGCACTGTACGTCACTCTATGGAAATAGAAGTAATTTACGAAACCTACTGTCTTATGCAAATAAACTAAACATCATCATCTGTTAAAGTATATATTCCACTATAAAATTTGGTCAAGATTTTAAATCCATGAAATAATGATGGAATGTACAAAAAATAATCGACATGAAGAACGTACACTGAATGAAACAAACCACTATCCGCTGTGTTAACCCATTTTTATATTTTTTTTCAAACCAACATTTAATCGTTTAACATCTGGGCTCATATCGCTCATTTTAAACAAAGAAAATCAAAGTAAGCCGCTTTGAATTGTTTCAATTGGTAAGTTGCGCCATGGGGGAAATGTGAATTATTTAACAGTAAGTACATGGTAGTCAGGCAATTTAAGATGATAATTATTTTACTGATTTACATTTAATACAAACAGAAGAGCTGTCTATCCACCCATTACCACCCACAAAGGCAACATATTAAAAATACTAAGAAACTGTTATGGATAGATTATTTTTTTCATTAGTCGATGGAGGTTGGTCATCATGGAACGATTATGGCGCATGCTCAAAGACTTGCGGAACAGGAAATGAATCTCGTAGTCGAACATGCTCAAATCCAGAACCAGCGAATGGTGGGGCATTTTGTGTTGGGGAAACCGATGAAACTAGAAACTGTAACATACAGCCTTGTCCAGGTATTACATCCTCTTTTCGTTTAATTGAACTGTAATATACAGCAAAATCTAGAAAGGTAGATATCATAGTTCTTCTATATTTGAAATGCACATCATAGTCTAGGTAGATATTTTTTTGCTTTTATCTGTAATACAAAGCAAAACCAAGGTAAATACCATCTTCCTTCTATCTGCAAAATACAGCTTAGTCATTAAAGATACCCGGTTTCTTTTATCTGTAGTTCACAGCAAAGTCAATGAAGTTATTACTTTTCTTTTCTATCTGCAACACACAGCATAATTCAGGTTGATATCATATTTATTCTATCTGCAGGTAACTATTATCTGTTTAAGGCAAGCACTGTACGTCACTCGCTGGAAATAGAAGTAATTTACGAAACCTACTGTCTTATGCAAATAAACTAAACATCATCATCTGTTAAAGTATATATTCCACTATAAAATTTGGTCAAGATTTTAAATCCATGAAATAATGATGGAATGTACAAAAAATAATCGACATGAAGAACGTACACTGAATGAAACAAACCACTATCCGCTGTGTTAACCCATTTTTATATTTTTTTTCAAACCAACATTTAATCGTTTAACATCTGGGCTCATATCGCTCATTTTAAACAAAAAAATCAAAGTAAGCCGCTTTGAATTGTTTCAATTGGTCAGTTGCGACATGGGGGAAAATGTGAATTATTTAACAGTAAGTACATGGTAGTCAGGCATACTGCTTGAGTTACGAACACACAGACAGATACACTCGCAAGTAACTGTACTCGAGGGTATGTTAACCGTTGTTGTATGTGCCACATCGTTCCATTCTATGTATCGACAATATCCATTTAATTAGGTAAGTATACACATTCATTTGAGTAAGAAGCCTATAATTTATTATTTAACAAGAAAAGTTTATTTTCTCTCAAGAGTCCTATTTAAACTGTTCAATTGTCCTGGACCGTCTGGTGCGAATCTAAGAAGCATATTTTATTTAGAACAACAGCTTTATGTTAGAACCACAGTTCAATATCACTTAATATTAATGCAGTAGTCCGTCAATAGCTGAGTTTGGTCCGCTTTGTTTAAGATGATAATTCTTTTACTGATTTACATTTAATACAAACAGAAGAACTGTCTATCCACCCATTACCACCCACAAAGGCAACATATTAAACATATTAAGAAACTGTTATGGATAGATTATTTTTTTCATTAGTCGATGGAGGTTGGTCATCATGGAACGACTATGGCGCATGCTCAAAGACTTGCGGAACAGGAAATGAATCTCGTAGTCGAACATGCTCAAATCCAGAACCAGCGAATGGTGGGGCATTCTGTGTTGGGGAAACCGATGAAACTAGAAACTGTAACATACAGCCTTGTCCAGGTATTAAATCCTCTTTTCGGTTAATTGAACTGTTATATACAGCAAAATCTAGAAAGGTAGATATCATAGTTCTTCTATATTTGAAATGCACATCATAGTCTAGGTAGATATTTTTTTGCTTTTATCTGTAATACAAAGCAAAACCAAGGTAAATACCATCTTCCTTCTATCTGCAAAATACAGCTTGGTCATTAAAGATACCCGGTTTCTTTTATCTGTAGTACACAGCAAAGTCAATGAAGTTATTACTTTTTTTTTCTATCTGCAACACACAGCATAATTCAGGTTGATATCATATTTCTTCTATCTGCAGGTAACTATTATCTGTTTAAGGCAAGCACTGTACGTCACTCGCTGGAAATATAAGTAATTTACGAAACCTACTGTCTTATGCAAATAAACTAAACATCATCATCTGTTAAAGTATATATTCCACTATAAAATTTGGTCAAGATTTTAAATCCATGAAATAATGATGGAATGTACAAAAAATAATCGACATGAAGAACGTACACTGAAACAAACCACTATCCGCTGTGTTAACCCATTTTTATATTTTTTTTTCAAACCAACATTTAATCGTTTAACATCTGGGCTCATATCGCTCATTTTAAACAAAAAAATCAAAGTAAGCCGCTTTGAATTGTTTCAATTGGTAAGTTGCGCCATGGGGGAAAATGTGAATATTTAACAGTAAGTACATGGTAGTCAGGCATACTGCTTGAGTTACGAACACACAGACAGATACACTCGCAAGTAACTGTACTCGAGGGTATGTTAACCGTTGTTGTATGTGCCACATCGTTCCATTCTATGTATCGACAATATCCATTCAATTAGGTAAGTATACACATTCATTTGAGTAAGAAGCCTATAATTTATTATTTAACAAGAAAAGTTTATTTTCTCTCAAGAGTCCTATTTAAACTGTTCAATTGTCCTGGACCGTCTGGTGCGAATCTAAGAAGCATATTTTATTTAGAACAACAGCTTCATGTTAGTACCACAGTTCAATATCACTTAATATTAATGCAGTAGTCCGTCAATGGCTGAGTTTGGTCCGCTTTCTTTAAGATGATAATTCTTTTACTGATTTACATTTAATACAAACAGAAGAACTGTCTATCCACCCATTACCACCCACAAAGGCAACATATTAAAATATTAAGAAACTGTTATGGATAGATTCTTTTTTTCATTAGTCGATGGAGGTTGGTCATCATGGAACGACTATGGCGCATGCTCAAAGACTTGCGGAACAGGAAATGAATCTCGTAGTCGAACATGCTCTAATCCAGAACCAGCGAATGGTGGGGCATTTTGTGTTGGAAAAACCGATGAAACTAGAAACTGTAACATACAGCCTTGTCCAGGTATTAAATCCTCTTTTCGTTTAATTGAACTGTAATATACAGCAAAATCTAGAAAGGTAGATATCATAGTTCTTCTATATTTGAAATGCACATCATAGTCTAGGTAGATATTTTTTTGCTTTTATCTGTAATACAAAGCAAAACCAAGGTAAATACCATCTTCCTTCTATCTGCAAAACACAGCTTAGTCATTAAAGATACCCGGTTTCTTTTATCTGTAGTACACAGCAAAGTCAATGAAGTTATTACCTTTCTTTTCTATCTGAAACACACAGCATAATTCAGGTTGATATCATATTTCTTCTATCTGCAGGTAACTATTATCTGTTTAAGGCAAGCACTGTACGTCACTCTCCGGAAATAGAAGTAATTTACGAAACCTACTGTCTTATGCAAATAAACTAAACATCATCATTGGTTAAAATATATATTCCACTATAAAATTTGGCCAAGATATCAAATCCATGAAATAATGATGGAATGTACAAATAATAATCGACATGAAGAACGTACAATGACACAAACCTCTATCCGCTATGTGTTAACCCATTTGTCATGATAAGTTGAATAATCATGTTTATTTTTATTTTTGATATTGCATAAGAATAGTCTCATGCAAACATCCCTAACCTTTGATAAACAGGTTTTACGTTTGATCCATTATTCTGCCAATCACTTTGCTACCATTCAGCAGTATAATCGATATCGACATATTTCTTCTATTTATTTATACACAGCAGGTAACTATTATCTGTTTTAGGCAATTCGTAGATTTTATTTTACTATGTTCTTCAATTAATTGTTTGTTTGTTCATACTATAATACTTCGTATGTTCTATTTTACTATGTCATCTCCAAATGATTGTAGTCGATGGTGGATGGTCCCCATGGAGCGATTACGGCGACTGCTCAACGTCTTGCGGAACCGGAGATCAGGTCCGTTACAGAACATGTAACACTCCGTCACCGGCGAATGGTGGCGATGATTGTTTAGGTGCCGAAATAGAGGAGAGATTTTGTACTATGCCACCTTGTCCAGGTAGATACAAACACAGCTTCTATAATGCTTTGAGTGCTGGATTTCAATCGGGCAGCACTCAACACCAACTTCGTACATTCACGTTGTGAATTTTCATACGAGGCTAATATGGTTATAGGTGCTACCTTTTTCGGATAACTTACAAATCTGAATGTTGATGCCGGTTATAATGCTTCATATAGTTGTTTTTTATAAGTGATTTACGAAACCTACCGTCTTAAGCAAAAATACTAAACATCATCATTGGTTAAAATATATATTCCACTATAAAATTTGGCCAAGATATCAAATCAATGAAATAATGATGGAATGTACAAAAAATAATCGACAATGACACAAACCTCTATCCGCTATGTGTTAACCCATTTGTCATGATAAGTTGAATAATCATGTTTATTTTTATTTTTGATATTGCATAAGAATAGTCTCATGCAAACATCCCTAACCTTTGATAAACAGGTTTTACGTTTGATCCATTATTCTGCCAATCACTTTGCTACCATTCAGCAGTATAATCGATATCGACATATTTCTTCTATTTATTTATACACAGCAGGTAACTATTATCTGTTTTAGGCAATTCGTAGATTTTATTTTACTATGTTCTTCAATTAATTGTTTGTTTGTTCATACTATAATACTTCGTATGTTCTGTTTTACTATGTCATCTCCAAATGATTTTAGTCGATGGTGGATGGTCCCCATGGGGCGATTACAGCGCCTGCTCAACGTCTTGCGGAACCGGAGATCAGGTCCGTTACAGAACATGTAACACTCCGTCACCGGCGAATGGTGGCGATGATTGTTTAGGTGCCGAAATAGAGGAGAGATTTTGTACTATGCCACCTTGTCCAGGTAGATACAAACACAGCTTCTATAATGCTTTGAGTGCTGGATTTCAATCGGGCAGCACTCAACACCAACTTCGTACATTCACGTTGTGAATTTTCATACGAGGCTAATATGGTTATAGGTGCTACCTTTTTCGGATAACTTACAAATCTGAATGTTGATGCCGGTTATAATGCTTCATATAGTTGTTTTTTATAAGTGATTTACGAAACCTACCGTCCTAAGCAAAAAAACTAAACATCATCATTGGTTAAAATATATATTCCACTATAAAATTTGGCCAAGATATCAAATCCATGAAATAATGATGGAATGTACAAAGAATAATCGACAATGACACAAACCTCTATCCGCTATGTGTTAACCCATTTGTCATGATAAGTTGAATAATCATGTTTATTTTTATTTTTGATATTGCATAAGAATAGTCTCATGCAAACATCCCTAACCTTTGATAAACAGGTTTTACGTTTGATCCATTATTCTGCCAATCACTTTGCTACCATTCAGCAGTATAATCGATATCGACATATTTCTTCTATTTATTTATACACAGCAGGTAACTATTATCTGTTTTAGGCAATTCGTAGATTTTATTTTACTATGTTCTTCAATTAATTGTTTGTTTGTTCATACTATAATAATTCGTATGTTCTATTTTACTATGTCATCTCCAAATGATTGTAGTCGATGGTGGATGGTCCCCATGGAGCGATTACGGCGACTGCTCAACGTCTTGCGGAACCGGAGATCAGGTCCGTTACAGAACATGTAACACTCCGTCACCGGCGAATGGTGGCGATGATTGTTTAGGTGCCGAAATAGAGAAGAGATTTTGTACTATGCCACCTTGTCCAGGTAGATACAAACACAGCTTCTATAATGCTTTGAGTGCTGGATTTCAATCGGGCAGCACTCAACACCAACTTCGTACATTCACGTTGTGAATTTTCATACGAGGCTAATATGGTTATAGGTGCTACCTTTTTCGGATAACTTACAAATCTGAATGTTGATGCCGGTTATAATGCTTCATATAGTTGTTTTTTATAAGTGATTTACGAAACCTACCGTCTTAAGCAAAAATACTAAACATCATCATTGGTTAAAATATATATTCCACTATAAAATTTGGCCAAGATATCAAATCCATGAAATAATGATGGAATGTACAAAGAATAATCGACAATGACACAAACCTCTATCCGCTATGTGTTAACCCATTTGTCATGATAAGTTGAATAATCATTATTTTTATTTTTGATATTGCATAAGAATAGTCTCATGCAAACATCCCTAACCTTTGATAAACAGGTTTTACGTTTGATCCATTATTCTGCCAATCACTTTGCTACCATTCAGCAGTATAATCGATATCGACATATTTCTTCTATTTATTTATACACAGCAGGTAACTATTATCTGTTTTAGGCAATTCGTAGATTTTATTTTACTATGTTCTTCAATTAATTGTTTGTTTGTTCATACTATAATAATTCGTATGTTCTATTTTACTATGTCATCTCCAAATGATTGTAGTCGATGGTGGATGGTCCCCATGGAGCGATTACGGCGACTGCTCAACGTCTTGCGGAACCGGAGATCAGGTCCGTTACAGAACATGTAACACTCCGTCACCGGCGAATGGTGGCGATGATTGTTTAGGTGCCGAAATAGAGAAGAGATTTTGTACTATGCCACCTTGTCCAGGTAGATACAAACACAGCTTCTATAATGCTTTGAGTGCTGGATTTCAATCGGGCAGCACTCAACACCAACTTCGTACATTCACGTTGTGAATTTTCATACGAGGCTAATATGGTTATAGGTGCTACCTTTTTCGGATAACTTACAAATCTGAATGTTGATGCCGGTTATAATGCTTCATATAGTTGTTTTTTATAAGTGATTTACGAAACCTACCGTCTTAAGCAAAAAAAACTAAACATCATCATTGGTTAAAATATATATTCCACTATAAAATTTGGCCAAGATATCAAATCCATGAAATAATGATGGAATGTACAAAAAATAATCGACAATGACACAAACCTCTATCCGCTATGTGTTAACCCATTTGTCATGATAAGTTAAATAATCATGTTTATTTTTATTTTTGATATTGCATAAGAATAGTCTCATGCAAACATCCCTAACCTTTGATAAACAGGTTTTACGTTTGATCCATTATTCTGCCAATCACTTTGCTACCATTCAGCAGTATAATCGATATCGACATATTTCTTCTATTTATTTATACACAGCAGGTAACTATTATCTGTTTTAGGCAATTCGTAGATTTTATTTTACTATGTTCTTCAATTAATTGTTTGTTTGTTCATACTATAATACTTCGTATGTTCTGTTTTACTATGTCATCTCCAAATGATTTTAGTCGATGGTGGATGGTCCCCATGGGGCGATTACAGCGCCTGCTCAACGTCTTGCGGAACCGGAGATCAGGTCCGTTACAGAACATGTAACACTCCGTCACCGGCGAATGGTGGCGATGATTGTTTAGGTGCCGAAATAGAGGAGAGAGTTTGTACTATGCCACCTTGTCCAGGTAGATACAAACACAGTTTCTATAATGCTTTGAGTGCTGGATTTCAATCGGGCAGCACTCAACACCAACTTCGTACATTCACGTTGTGAATTTTCATACGAGGCTAATATGGTTATAGGTGCTACCTTTTTCGGATAACTTACAAATCTGAATGTTGATGCCGGTTATGATGCTTCATATAGTTGTTTTTTATAAGTGATTTACGAAACCTACCGTCTTAAGCAAAAAAACTAAACATCATCATTGGTTAAAATATATATTCCACTATAAAATTTGGCCAAGATATCAAATCCATGAAATAATGATGGAATGTACAAAAAATAATCGACAATGACACAAACCTCTATCCGCTATGTGTTAACCCATTTGTCATGATAAGTTGAATAATCATGTTTATTTTTATTTTTGATATTGCATAAGAATAGTCTCATGCAAACATCCCTAACCTTTGATAAACAGGTTTTACGTTTGATCCATTATTCTGCCAATCACTTTGCTACCATTCAGCAGTATAATCGATATCGACATATTTCTTCTATTTATTTATACACAGCAGGTAACTATTATCTGTTTTAGGCAATTCGTAGATTTTATTTTACTATGTTCTTCAATTAATTGTTTGTTTGTTCATACTATAATAATTCGTATGTTCTATTTTACTATGTCATCTCCAAATGATTGTAGTCGATGGTGGATGGTCCCCATGGAGCGATTACGGCGACTGCTCAACGTCTTGCGGAACCGGAGATCAGGTCCGTTACAGAACATGTAACACTCCGTCACCGGCGAATGGTGGCGATGATTGTTTAGGTGCCGAAATAGAGAAGAGATTTTGTACTATGCCACCTTGTCCAGGTAGATACAAACACAGCTTCTATAATGCTTTGAGTGCTGGATTTCAATCGGGCAGCACTCAACACCAACTTCGTACATTCACGTTGTGAATTTTCATACGAGGCTAATATGGTTATAGGTGCTACCTTTTTCGGATAACTTACAAATCTGAATGTTGATGCCGGTTATAATGCTTCATATAGTTGTTTTTTATAAGTGATTTACGAAACCTACCGTCTTAAGCAAAAAAAACTAAACATCATCATTGGTTAAAATATATATTCCACTATAAAATTTGGCCAAGATATCAAATCCATGAAATAATGATGGAATGTACAAAAAATAATCGACAATGACACAAACCTCTATCCGCTATGTGTTAACCCATTTGTCATGATAAGTTAAATAATCATGTTTATTTTTATTTTTGATATTGCATAAGAATAGTCTCATGCAAACATCCCTAACCTTTGATAAACAGGTTTTACGTTTGATCCATTATTCTGCCAATCACTTTGCTACCATTCAGCAGTATAATCGATATCGACATATTTCTTCTATTTATTTATACACAGCAGGTAACTATTATCTGTTTTAGGCAATTAGTAGATTTTATTTTACTATGTTCTTCAATTAATTGTTTGTTTGTTCATACTATAATACTTCGTATGTTCTGTTTTACTATGTCATCTCCAAATGATTTTAGTCGATGGTGGATGGTCCCCATGGGGCGATTACAGCGCCTGCTCAACGTCTTGCGGAACCGGAGATCAGGTCCGTTACAGAACATGTAACACTCCGTCACCGGCGAATGGTGGCGATGATTGTTTAGGTGCCGAAATAGAGGAGAGAGTTTGTACTATGCCACCTTGTCCAGGTAGATACAAACACAGTTTCTATAATGCTTTGAGTGCTGGATTTCAATCGGGCAGCACTCAACACCAACTTCGTACATTCACGTTGTGAATTTTCATACGAGGCTAATATGGTTATAGGTGCTACCTTTTTCGGATAACTTACAAATCTGAATGTTGATGCCGGTTATGATGCTTCATATAGTTGTTTTTTATAAGTGATTTACGAAACCTACCGTCTTAAGCAAAAAAACTAAACATCATCATTGGTTAAAATATATATTCCACTATAAAATTTGGCCAAGATATCAAATCCATGAAATAATGATGGAATGTACAAAAAATAATCGACAATGACACAAACCTCTATCCGCTATGTGTTAACCCATTTGTCATGATAAGTTGAATAATCATGTTTATTTTTATTTTTGATATTGCATAAGAATAGTCTCATGCAAACATCCCTAACCTTTGATAAACAGGTTTTACGTTTGATCCATTATTCTGCCAATCACTTTGCTACCATTCAGCAGTATAATCGATATCGACATATTTCTTCTATTTATTTATACACAGCAGGTAACTATTATCTGTTTTAGGCAATTCGTAGATTTTATTTTACTATGTTCTTCAATTAATTGTTTGTTTGTTCATACTATAATAATTCGTATGTTCTATTTTACTATGTCATCTCCAAATGATTGTAGTCGATGGTGGATGGTCCCCATGGAGCGATTACGGCGACTGCTCAAAGTCTTGCGGAACCGGCAGTATGTCCCGTCACAGAACATGTAACACTCCGTCACCGGTGAATGGTGGCGCTAATTGCGTTGGTGACGAAGTAGAGGAATCTTGTTGTAATACAATGCCTTGTCAAGGTAGATACAAACACAGCTTCTATAACACTTTGAGTGCTGGATTTCAATCGGGCAGCACTCAACACCAACTACGAACATTCACGTAGTACATTTTTCGGATAAACTAACAAATCTGAATGTTGAATCCGGTTATAATGCTTCATATAGTTGTTTTTAGATCACCTAGAGCCAAAGGCTCAAGGTGAGCTATTCTGATCACTCTGTGTCCGTCGTCCGTCGTCCGTCGTCTGTCGTCCGTCGTTAACTTTTAGCTTTAAACATCATCTCCTCCTGAACCGCAAGAACAATTTCCACCAAACATCACAGGAATGTTCCTTTGGTGGTCCTCTTTCAAAATTGTTCAAAGATTTAAATTCCATTGAGAACTTTGGTTGCTGCGGCATCAGAAAGGGGACAAAATGTCCAAACTTTAAAAATCTTCTCCTCCGAATCTGCCTGTCAGATTCAAATATAGGTCGAAAAACATGGCAGTCAGGCGGCATTAAAAAAGGGGCAAAATGACAATACTTTAATAAAGCATCCTTATAAAAGTGCTTGTCTGATTTAAAGATAGTTTTGTAGAAATGTTCTTTCATTGATCATCTACATACTTTGTCAAGCCATATTGATTTGTTGAAAGGCATAGCAACCAAGCAGCATCAGAAAAGGAGTAAAATTAACTTTTTGCTTCAAATGACATATGGTTATTAGATTGATGGTCTAAGGGAGGTAACACTTGGCAGAGTATTATGCAAGGGCAATCTCCTTCGCAGAGTTGTCGTTCCTTACACTCACCATACACTATCAATCAGGTGATCGATTTAGGGTCATCTTGGCCCTCTTGTTTTATAAGTAATTTACGAACCTACCGTCTTATGCAAATAAACTAAACATCATCATCTGTTTAAAGTATATATTCCACTCTAAAATTTAACCAAGATATCAAATCCATGAAACAATGATGAAATGTACAAAAAATAATCGACATGAAGAACGTCGCTGAAACAAACCACTATCCGCTATGTGCTAACCAACCCATTTGTCATGATAATTTGAATAATCATGTTTATTTTTATTTTTGATATTGCATAAGAATAGTCTCATGCAAACATCCCTAACCTTTGATAAACAGGTTTTACGTTTCATCAATTAATCTTCCACTCACTTTGCTACCATTCAGCAGTATAATCGATATCGACATATTAACTTAACCAAATCAACATACCGCTGTTGATAATGGTCCATTTACCTCGTCCATCTATCGCGACATTTGTGTTTACCTTATACACGTTCTCAGCCGTTTTGTAAACATTCGCGGATGTATACAAAGATAGGGATTCGGTCAGGTCATATTACACGTGAGACATATATAAAAATACGTAATTGGTATATTAGATCGGATACAAGCATTATAATGTGTTAAAAAAAACCTCTTATACACGTATATGTTATGTTATTGTATAAGTCGGCGGTAAACCCTTTCCCAATTGCAGAGGCATCGGCAGGAGACAACATTTGCAAATGATAAGCAATTTCACCTTTTGACACAGTGTTTTCAACTCAATCCAACAACTATACTTTCATTTTTAGAAATGTTGGAATAAGGCATAACATTCGAGAAAATATTGAAAATAATTAATTTAGAGAAAATATTTTTCTGTTCATGTCATCTTGTAAAACCGCACGGAGGAATGTGAATATTTCTTTCTTCAAAAGCATATTCTATGACTTTACATAGCTTTAATAATGTGGCTGGTTTTTCAATTATCATTAGGTGTATAAACTGTTGCATGCTTGGCTCGACGTAATAGTAACGTTTAATGTATATTTCTCGAAGATTCTGGTGACAAAGGCATTCGATGATAAAGTGGTATTCGTTAGTTTGTAAATTACGGTGAATACACACTCTTTCATTTCTCGGAATTATTACTCGCCCATGTCTACCGGTTTCTATTCGTAAATTATGAGAAGAGGTTCGTTATTTTGTAAAATAATTTCTGTATTTCCTAAACGTTTTCTATTCTGAATTTGGATTTTATATGAATGTATAAATAAGTTAAAATACAATTAGATGCCAAATTAGACGTCCATGTTTGAGAAAATTCGTCAAACAAACTTTGTTTAAATATGTGAACAAAATGCTTGTGGTTAACTAAGTTAGGATTGTCCCATATATATAAAAATCCGTTTTGTTGAAGCAACTGTTTAATCTTTGATAACAAGTTTATCTTACCTAAGGTAAGATCTTTAAACATTACATCATAAATTGTTTTTAATAAGATTTCTTTTGTTTGTAGGAGTTTTAACCAAGATTTGATTATTATTATGTGCCTATTTATACATACTGGGTAACGGCCCAATTCCGCATATACAGCTGCGTTACAAGTGGATTGTTTAACTCCTAATACTGTTTTGCAAAACTTCAATGGATTCGTTCTAACTCTTTAAACATGTTTGACTCCCATAATTCAAAATTGGATTTACAAATGCGTCAACAAGTTGCAGCGAAACTTTTGGATTAACATTGTGTTTAAATATATTGCTTACTAAAACATGCATAGCTTTTTAGTGATTTACCTACCATATATTTATTATTTATTGTAAAAGTACCTGTTTAATTAAACACCACTCCTCAATAGTTAAAGTTATCGACTATTTCAACTTCATTGTTGTTATAAAACCAATTTTCATTTTGTAGTGATTTACTCCTTTTTCTAAAAACCATGATTTTAGTCTTGTTAATGTTTACCTCGAGTCCCCATTGTTTACAATATTCATATAACAAATTTAATCTATCTTTTAGGTCTTCTTGAGAGCTATCAATAATTACCATATCATCTGCAAACATTATCATAATCAAACAAATTTAATTTAATGTTGAACCGCATTTATCGGAATCTTGTAAAGATAGTTCAAGGTCCTCTAAGAAGATAGCAAATAGTGCTGGAGAGCTCGTCTGGCCTTGGATGAGTCCAATCGAAATATCGAAAATGTCAGAAAATGAATTGCTTAGTTTCACGCAGGATTTTACTGAGGCATACATAGACCTGAAGATTATGAGAATCTTTCCATCCATCCTCATATTAAATAACTTATACCACAAGGCATTTCTATTTACTGAATCGAAAGCCCTTTCTAGATATATAA
The DNA here is from genome assembly GCA_031761405.1 of Serripes groenlandicus. Lineage (NCBI taxonomy): Eukaryota > Metazoa > Mollusca > Bivalvia > Cardiida > Cardiidae > Serripes > Serripes groenlandicus. The sequence continues at coordinate 116,328 of JASEVX010000284.1, forward strand.
AGGTGCAAGGTAATCAGTAGGGTAAGAGGGCCGAGAGGTATCTTCACTGAGCCGTTTCTTAACCCTATCACGTAATAAGGGGGGGGGGGGCATTTCTTCACCCTATGACGTAATAAGGGGGAGAGCCGTTTCCTCACCCTTTGAAGTAATCAGGGGTGGGGGAGGAAAGCCTCATTGAGCGATTTCCTCACCCTATGACATCATTAGGTAATATGGGTATCGGGAGGAATCCTCACTGAGCCATTTCTTTAATCAGGATATTATCAATCACGTGACTCGGGAGGAATATCTTCACCGAGTCAATTCCTCACCTAAGACGTCATCGATAAAGAGGTCTTTCGTTTAAACGTATCTCTGGGTATAGAATCAACATAGACGGATAAAGGGAGAAAACAACGTCAATATGTTTTATAAAATAATATACTAGTTACCTCCCGTTTTCCATTAAAAAGTTACTATATTCACATTTCACAATCAAAGAAAATAATTTAATAAAAAATGTAAAAGAAATTGAATAAAACAATGGAATCTAACTACATTTCACTAGAGTTATGTGCGTATAAAAGACCATTCATAGGCATCCCTGTCAGTGTCATCATCGTATATCACTCATATCACTGACTGGGTTGTTCAATAAATAAATTCGCAGATCACCACTCTTTTTCCACCTCTTCTTCCACTTCTTCTTCTTTCGCTTCTTCTTTTCTTGCTTCTTCTTCTTCTTCTTCTTCTTCTTCTACTTCTTCTTCTTCTTCTTCTTCTTCTACTTCTTCTTCTTCTTCTTCTTCGTCTTCTTTTTCTTCTTCTTCTTCTTCTTCTTCTTCTTCTTCTCCCGTTTCTTCTTCTTATGCTTCTTCTGCTTCTTCTTCTGCTTCTTTTTCCACTTCTTCTTCTTCTGCTTCTCCTGCTTCTTCTGCCTCAATTTATATTGTTTCTCCTATATTGAACAATACATCCATTGCCGACTCTAGGAGAATAATTTCTGTTTTAACTTTGTTAAGTTGATTTATATACTGTTGATACAGATCTTGAAGTTTTATTAACTCCTGATTCAAATTATGTCGGTTGAAAATAATAGAATCATGTAAACGTTGATCCATTTTAAAAATGGCTTGTTATCAAAATATAAAAATGGTCACCATGCAAGTTGAAGAGTAAATGTATAATAACTATAGCATTTTACGAAACAAGATACATCTGATCGTCCTAAATCAAGTGGTTATGAAGCATTTGATAAAATACTCAGCACTTTTAAAAGTAATTTAATTAAATATGAACATTCACGCATAGTAAGGTTGGACTTTATTTATCAACACTTGAGGGAGGTAATTACATCTACTTAACATTCTGCTAGGTAACCGATTCAAATTTTTAATAAAAACTTGTTTACATCCCACTCTTTAGGTGTTACTAGGTTAATGCCAAATACAGTTCATTTTAATATATAAAGAGTATCTCTTTGTCAGATGAAATATATAATGGCCTTGTTCGTTTTAAAGGTAGAAGATAACACTTGAACATTACTTCACATTGTTTTTATTACCCCCACTCGTTTTATATATAATGATTATACTGAATAGCGGAAGATTTGAGAAAGTGTTATCTGGGATGTTGACTTAACAAATTACATGCTATATGAGACGCTGAGTATATACATTGTATCAAAGGTTAGCACTTTTATGATATCTAGGGCTTTTCCCTTTCCAAATTATAGGCATCTTTTAATGCATCAGACATCTTTTGAAAACGTCGCGATATAAGAAGAAATAATTCATAATAACTCCTTATATCGCGACGTTTTCAACTGAACTCAATCGTAATACCTTTATTTTACAGAGATTCTTCAAAATGTTTGCTTAGATTTTTCTGAAAGTCATCAGCTGGATATAAACTTTGTATAGGAAAGGGTCAAGTTGCGAAATAAAAAAGTCACCACCCTAAAAAACTAGGGAAGGTTCAAGCTGCGAAAAAAGCCAGCACTCCAAAAAAACGGTTGTACGTTGTGACATACTAAAGTAACCACCCGACAAATCATGTATTTGATGACCCTATAACAGTTATTACCTTTTAACTATCATACGCTTAAAGACTCATCTAGTATTTGGATATTATATCATTATTTCTGTGATAGTTATTTTAAACCGTTAACTTCTATTTAACTGTTTCAATTCATTTGTCGAACGTTCATTTATTCAACATAACTAAATATGGATGGTAATCATCTTTCAAAAATGATTGATATGGGACTTGAATTATATATAATAAACGAGACAAATAAGTCTCTTATAAATCATTTACGAGAAGAAAACGCTCAACTTAAGCGAGAGCATCATAGCTCAACTCAAACACTCTATATCAAAAAGACGGTCATTTATTAATAACAGACTATTAATACGTAGAAACGATTTAATAGCGGAATTGAAGGAGAAAAACGTCATGGTTAGAGCGTTAGGTGTTAACACAAAAGTGCCACACTCGGTGTATAGCACGCAGAATGTTCTAAACTCACCTCAGACCATAGGTGAATCAACAAGTACGCAAAATGTAACATACACTGAAAGCGGAGAAGGGTTACATTTCTCTGTACTAGTCTGTATGATCCGGTTTCACCGAATTCATCAACGGTACAAGACGGAGTTTCTCAGCCCAGGCAACAGTCAACTAATGACATGATTGCACAGGCATACCATGTTGCACAATACATTCCAACACCCATACGGAATTATCAAAATGCTATTCAGATTTCTCTCAATGTATGAAAAGGTAAAAACACTTTAAATCACATTATAATTTATTTTTTACTTCTACACAAAATAACATCAAGTATTGTTATACTGTCAAACATTCTCATATAGAGTTATGAATAAATGTTAAACTGCTATAAATTAAGTTCTTTTTCACTTTCGGATACTAATTTCTCATTCTAAATACACTTCGACGAATTTCTAATTGGTCACCTAGTCTTTATCATATTTTAGAAAAAGAATTCGATGAAAAATACAAATAACCAAATATAAGTTTAATACAATTTATTCCTAATATGTTAAACAAAACTTCAGTGAAATTTGATAACGTGAACAAACTTAACAGAGAGGGTTAACATGGAAACCCTTTAAACAAAAACTGCAAGATCAAATCACGTCGTAGTTGATTTCGTTTCAATACTATGTCCACCTGCTGAGGCAATTACAGCAAGGCACCTTGTCCTCATTGATATAATGTATATGTGAAGATACTGTTGTGTCCGCCCACATTTGATGAATAACACGCGTGAGCTCCCTGATATTTAGTTGCAGCGGCTAGGGAAGCAACTTGCGCTCAATAGGTCCATAACGTGCTCGGTTGGATTTAAATCCGGACTTTATGCAGGCCATTCGATAGAAAAAAACATGTTTCTGTCAATATGTTGCACTAAATAACAAATAATAAAACATATTGCAACCTTTATAACGAAGCGTAACATACCTGTCTGATGGGGATGCCGGCACAAATCATTCCGACGGCTTGACCGCGTTCTGCAATGCTCATTCTCGCCATATTTAATGTTTTTCATAACAAGACAATCCACGAAGAATACATTCCTACCAAATACGACAACTACTATGTACGAGGAACGCGAGCACATAGACTATTTTCGCACCTACCGTTCCAGATGCATGATTTTGTACATGAATACGTGTTTTCATTCTGTAAATCGATAGATTGGTGTGTACAAAACAAAAATAACTAAACTTAAGATTTATTGATTAATTATGTCGCATAATATCATATGTTATATGGTGGCCAATTAGAAATTCGTCGAAGTGTACATATCTTACTAAGGTTTATACCCTTTTCAACAGAAGTTCAGTTATAACCAGACAATAGAACATTTTCCTTGGTTATAAACCAGTACTATGCTAATAAGGAAAATGTGTTCTATAACTCCACTGACTATGATATTAGGATGAGAAATTATTATCCGAAAGTGGAAAAAAAGTTAGTTTATAGCAATTTACAAATGTACTGTCATACCTTGACTTTTATGATTAGAACCAATATATATATATATATATATATATATATAACATCCGTTACTTTAAGACTATAGGTTTTTTTTAAAAAAGAAAAACTATCTCCTGTGAATATTTCATGAATTTTAACTGATTTAAAAAAATTCATATATATTTAAATAAAATATCTATTAAGATAGCTTTAAATAGTCTAAATTTTGAGGAGCTTTCACATTAACTTTTAACTTATGACTAACAACTAGTGTAAATTCAGATTAGACTGTTTGTCAACATAAACTGATTTATATCTTGATTTATATGATTAAAGTATTTTATAGGGGATAACCTTTTCTCATATGCAAACAAATTTTGCTTTACATAAAGTTAATGGTATGAAAACATAGCTGTAAATGAAGGAATTACTCATAACGAACAATTTCTTCTTTTACTACAATTGTTATAGAACAACAATCATAAAATATGATACAAAAATGTAATATCAATATGATATGATATGATAAATGATATAAAAATGTAATATCAAAAGGGTAATTAACATGTGATAAACAAAACATGATTCGAGGTATAATGTTGATTTATATGATTAACTATATAAGACACTTTAAGACTAAAAGGTTTTTTTTAAAAAAGAAGAACTATCTCCTGTGAATATTTTATGAATTTTAGCTTATTTAGAATTGTTTCATATATATTTAAATAAAATATCTATCAAGACAGCTTTAAATAGTCTAATTTTGAGGAGCTTTCACGTAAATTCAGATTAGACTGCTTGTAAACACAAACTGATTTATATCTTGATTTATATGATTAACTTTATAACCAAAGTACATTATAGGGGATAACCTTTTCCCACTTGCTAACCAATTTTGTTATACATAAAATTAAATGGTATGAAAACATAGCTGTAAATGAAGGAATGAGTAATTTCCTCTTTTACTACAATGTTTTCCTACTAAGTTATAGAACAACAATCGTAAGATATGATAACAAAATGTAATATTAATATGCTATGATATGATAAATGATATAAAAATGTAATATCAATATGATATGATATGATATGATAAATGATATAAAAATGTAATATCAATATGATATGATGAATGATATAATGATTGATATAAACAATGTAATATCAAAAGGGTAATTAACATGTGATAAACAAAACCATGATTCAAGGTATAGTGCTGATTTATATGATTAACTATATAAGGTTGTAACTTATTTGTTATTAACCCTTCCTCATATGACAATTCTGTGGTAAACGTTTTTAAAAATCTATACATGAATATGAAAAGTCTTATTATTGAATAGAGGAGTTGAAAATATCATGGTAAAAAGAGACATTTTTCCTGTTTTTAAAGATGTTTTCAAAAGTGACCTATTACAGTGGTGGTAGAAAGCTTCCATATGAGGGAAAGGGTTAATAACGGTATTATCTTGTAAAATTATACAGAGCCATTTATTATAAGATATATATAACTAACAACCAGAAACAAACAAAATGATATGAGGTAAACAAAAAAATCCTTCATGTATAAACTTACTTAAGGTATTGGATATGTAATGAAAACCTTCACTTGAAACTCTTCAATTTTAATACTTTAGCCTATGTTGTTAAGCACAGGACTTTAGATCTTTTGAGGGGTTTCAAGGTAGTGGTTCGAAGCACCACTATTCTATTTTAATTTTGTCTTATTTTTTTTCATTAGCTAACACTTTTCACAGAAGTTTATATTGTACTTTCATTAAAAAGTAATTAAATACATTTCTATACATAAATATGAGCTGATTTGAAGCTTTTATTACTTGCAGTCACGGCTGAAATAGGGGGTTGGGAATTTCAAACTAAACTTTTTTTAAAATGAGACGGTAAAACATGGATTTTTTGGCATAATGTTCCCAAAAGGGTAAAGTTAATTATTAATAAAGAACAGGTCATGAGTATTTCTACAACTTGTTGATTACAATAGAACAAGTTGGGATTTTATTTTTATTTTTTTTATAAAGGGGCATTGTTTTGGGGTTGTTGGGGTACCATTTTTATTGATAAAGCATTCTATTTGAGATATATTAAAAGCATAATCTTTATTGTTGTATGCATTGATATTTTTCAACACAAATATGTGCCTAAATACAAAATTTAACAAAAGAAAATTCCCTGTTAACTGATGATAGATGTTGCAAAGACAACCTACGGACAGATTGTGCTGCCTTTTATTTTGTCACCTATCTTATAACATAGCATGTTATGAGAAAACAAGACGGTAAATGTTTTTTATATTTAAGTATATCTTAAATATAACAAAGTAGTAAATAATGATATCCAACATTAATGGTTAATTGTTATAGTAATAATGCTAGATGACTTTTAAATTACAAAGTTGCCGAAACCTTTTTTTAAAAAAGCAGATTTTAGAAGGGGCGTAGGGTGATATTTAAGTTTTTTTCTTTTTTTCTAAATGTATTTTATTTTCATTGGTGTTTATTTTAATCAGCAATGTTCCTTTGAAGTAAAAGTGCCCTTTATACATCATTTTTAAGACATGTATGATTTTAAGACAATTTTATTGTGTTTACTTGTTGTTCATTTTTTGCCATCTCAAGGTTTGAGGCATTGGACAACAAAAGAAACAACAAATTCCATCATAGACGGTAAAATCTTCTAAAATTTCAGAAATACATGTCTCAATGGATGAAGATAGCAAGGGAAACAAATTTAGGCAACATTGTGATATTGACCATTACAGATCCAATACCTTAATTTATTTTCTATTACAGATGTGTCAATATAAAGAAAACCAGATGGATCTACTGTGGCAATATGAAGAAAGCTGGGTGAATCTACTGTGACAATATGAAGAAAACAAGTGGAATATTATCACTGTGTACTAGTGAATAATTAACTCTTTCCCTCATAAAACAATTTCTCCTTTTACCACTATGTTTTTCAAAAAGTCGCCTGCTGCAGAATTGTCATATGAGGGAAGGGTTAAGTATCATTAGCATGGAATGGTTAAGATTAAACTGAATAGGTTTATTTTCTCTCTAATTTAATTGTATTAAATACAACTATGGAAATGTTTAATAATGGAATGTTATAACATAAATATGATTTAAAACATGGTTTTATTTGTTATTTACTTAAAATCTATTTTGACTATAATGAAGTACTCATATCAACTTATACCTAACAACCAGTGTAGATCCCGATTAGACTGTTTGTAAACGTTGATGTGAACGCTCCTCTATAGAAAAATGTATTTCTAATCTGGGTCTGCATTGAGTATAAATTGAAAGTTGTGTAGAAGTTTAACCCTTCCCCACATAAAGATGTTTTCTAGAGCAGACAACTTTTGAAAACACTGTGACAAAAAGAAGGAATGATTAAACTTCTTCAAATTAGTTTTGAAGTCTCCTCTGATAGCGAGTCATATAACTCTTAGGGGTTGAAGATGTAAAGAGTGGAACGTTTGATGAAACTGTTGATATGGGTGTGATACCATAACCTCTAGCCGTAGGTGTAGAATTCAAGTTTAACTGTTCAAATGATACAATACAATTTTACTTATAAATGTTACTTTTTCTTTTTAAATATAACCTTTTTGTAGGAACATTAAAATAATTATAACTAAAATAACTGCCGATCCTGCAATAATTCCCAATCCAATCACTGAAAAGCAGAATACATTGGAATTATAAATTAATTGGATGGAGGGTTTAATGTTGATTTCACTTGTGATAAGGGAGAGAAAGGGTTTTAAAAATACAATATTATGAAGCATAGGAGGATACACTTGTATATTTGATTCAAGGAAGGATAGAATTGATTGAATTAATTTTATTATTGTACTATTAACTTCAAATCTCTAGCATATTAATAGGTTCGTAAATATCAAGTTCAAATTAATCCAAATCTGTTGAGCCTGATATATATCTTAATCTTCTGCGATAAATCACTGCTATAGATTTTAGAATCAGGATAATACATATAACTCAAAATTATAAATATTATCAATTTCATACCTGCAATCATTAATTATCCATGTGCTGGTGTATCTGTCGTTAAGAGTGCTATGTTGGATGGATGGGTGCTTATGGGTGATGTTTTAAGTAGGGAAGTGCTAGGAGCTGATGTGCTTTGTATGGAAATGCTAGTTTATGTTGTGGTTGACAGGAAAGTGGAAGTGCTAGTTAATGTTGTGGTAGGCAGGGACGTGGAAGTGCTAGTTAATGTTGTGGTTGGCAGGGAAGTGGAAGTGCTAGTTAATGTTGTGGTTTGTCTTCATAGTAGTTGTAAGTTCAGTTTCGGGAAAAAAAGAAAAAAAAGATCTTCACTAACTGAGTAACTGAATCAATATCTAAAACACATGAGAGAAATGTATTATTAACAAAACTTTTGCAGTGTAAATCTATAAATGAGCTTCACAGTTTCTAAAATGGAGTGTATTTAAAATAGAAAGAGGATATATATTTAGAGTGGTATCACACCTGATATAATAGTTATTTAACAGGTACATCATTTCTTTAAAGTTTTATATAAGCCTTAACCTCTTCTTTTTTTACCTATATCAATTTGTCTTCCAGTTTATGTATATTGTTATCTGTTATAGATGTACAAAATGTATACAATGGGATAATAAATGTCATATATCAAACCAATTATATTTTTTTCGAAAAACCTCAATACTTAATATCGATTTGAGGACGTTTCACCTTCGAATTTCATTCACAACCGGAATAGTTTCGCATCAATTCCTGTTCGTTATGGGTAACAAATAAACTTATATGTACAGTATTTGATCGGAAATGTAAACATTTGAAAACATTGTATAAAAAGAAGAAATGTATGATGTTGTTTCAATGTTTTCATTATTTTCGAGAGATGGGAAAATATCGAGAATCACATAATTGACATAGTAACTTACACAGCAGGTGGTGTTCTCTTCCGGCATAAACACTTTTACCGGTCGATTGCCACATCGATCAATAACCTCGCACAGATCCTCAACCATCCCCGTATGAATTTGAAATCTTGTCACATGTTCTGAACTTGAGAAGTCCAAAGAACTATTCCGAAACCGGAGCACATTTAAACCGGTGATATTTGGTTTAAGGAAAGGAAATGAATAAACACCGGGGCCATCAAAATCAAATGTACATCTACCACTATCACAACCAATTTGAATAGAAAAGAAACACATAATCATAATAATGTGTTATTGTTTGTTCACGGAGATAGGATACTTATCAACGATTGGTTAAAATTGTATCATCTATGTTTTTGTATTTTACTCAAGTACATATAATTAATACTTTTTCATGTAATACAGGATATGAAACCCGTCTGTATTTAAAAAAATCACTAATATTTGAAAAGCGTTTTGCATCTATTACATTTCAGATTTATGCATTATTAATGCTTTAATATATATTTTAAAAATATTAATTTTATATAATCGGGTCAGTATAGAACATCACGCAAAACTGTACAAAACACCGCAAAACACCGAAAGTGTACCGAAATAACATTGAATCAAATTTCTGAAAGCACCTTAGGTTATCAATTTAAACAGTTCTGTTTTTCTCAAAATTTCATATTTCTATAAGTGTAAAACGCTATTTCTCTTATTGTCTTCATTTAGATATATTATCTTTCAATATTTTATTGCAATGTTAAAGAATCAGATGTGTCTTCAAAGTGTGTTTCAGTAACTTGTCGATTCACCTGCTCTTTTTTCATTTCTATTACAAACGACTCTAACTTCAATAAACATTGACGTAATTGTAAAGCTTCATTCCAGCTCATAGATATCGCACTACTTTTAAATATGTCATACATAATTAAAACCTCATGATGATTTCTTTTCATCAACGAAACACGATTTCCAGAATCAAAAGCAATACTTATGATCTCCTTTTCCATGGCTGAATCTAGACCTCGAAGTTCTTTCCACATCGTACATGCGGAAGTCGAATTGCGAATGCTTACAATAATTACTTTTTTATTGAAGGTTTCCGTAAAATCCTTTATGAGTTATAAGTATATTTTCCACTGTCCACCGGCCTGACCACATCCGATATTCTCTGGAAATGCGATAGTTTGAATGTCTTCACGTTTTCCCAAATTGTGTAAGCATGTCTTAAACCATTGAACTCTATTCTCAGGTGTATGAATGAAAGGATTGATCAAACCTCTGCGAGACTGATACCATTTATCATACTCCCACTGTGCTTCCATACAAACAACATGAAAGCCATTTCCATATATCATAACATTACCAGGTGTACCTCTCGTTTCCATATTGATGTTCTTTTTGCATATACATCCGCCCCAGGATATTTACTGACCATTTTTGCAGATAATCCATGCACTTTCACTGTGAGACAGTTAACTTGATGACATAGAGCATGTACAGTATTAAGGTGTGTAATATCACCTCGTATGAATGGTAATATTCCCATTATATCACTTCATAACAGAACAAACTATTAACAAATAAATTTTATGTTGTGATCAAATGATCTCCTTTTCTCACACAATTTAAGATGTCTTTTGATATTAGTAGTTATCTAACCCATTTTAAAAGGTGTTGATACATAAACGAGCCGTTTAAGCAATCCCATTCATAATTACTATGTCAATCTCTCCTTTGAAAACTGTTAAATTATGCTAATTCATAGGTGTGTCTCGAAAAAAAGAATTCATTTGATATCCGTTATGTTAACGTGACTTTTTATGAATACATTTCTATTTTTAGATAATCCATTAACCCCAAGCCGATAAAATTAGCAGGTGTAATATGATATAAGGATTCTCGTCCGCGCCAAAATAAAGACAGACTAACAATTACAATGAGTTGATAGCAAATAATACGTTCCCGCCGAAATAGACAGGCGATGTGTCTGTCTATGTTACGCCCTTACTCACTTACTATATAAAGTCATAAATGTGTTTATTAACAGCATCGCTACCTTTATTATTGCAGAAGATTGAACCTACTTATAACAATTCAGGATTTTTAAAACGTGTTCGTTGTAAATTTGCCTATGGTAAACATGTTTCTTCAACAAAGTGGAATAGGCATATTTTTCTTCATTTAAACGATGATTCAAAGTCGTGGGAAGATGGAAATTCGATAAAACGAAGAGTAAAAGCATTTCCGTAAAATGGGATCAGGCACAAACTTCGAGAGTGTCTATTTGATATGGAAGAGTATGCGAATCAGATATTGGCAGAGCAGGTATATTTTAAAGTTGCTCATTATTTTGTCATTTTTCATAATTTTATAAATGCTTTTTATTTCAATTTTTAATTTTCAGTTATAGATTCTAAAAATATAGATAGCATAGTCATTATACATTTAAAACATATTAAAGTTATGATTTTATTTTTCAGACTACAGGTTTAGCTAATAACGGGCAGCAGGATTTACTGAACGAGCCTTTCGCCGCTACAACGATGCCATTAGTAAACGAGCAGCAGGATATGCTGAACAAGACTTTCACCGCTACACCGATACCACTAGTACGAAACAACCAGAATACACCTTCCACTTTGGAAACCCCACAGGATGTTAATGTAATGTACCATCACCTAGGAAATCGTTTTCAACCATATTGAGTAAACATATAACTGTTATATACATAGACATTAGTTATTTTTCATTTTATGTTTTACATTCATTACTCATTTGTAATGTGGTAAACGTTGACTGATAGGAAAACATAATGCTGAAAATAAAAAAAGACGGAGTGAAAAATATATACTGTGACACTTGTAAGAAATGGATGACAGAATTTTATATTTTTCGTCACTTTTAAAAAAAGTAAATATCATTTCACATGTAAACACTTTTCAAAGACGTCAAACATAAAGAAACGTAGATCAAAACAAACACGAAATGTAAAATTGGGTAAACAATTAACTGTTACATCAACAGAGGTGTGCAAAACACCAGAAAAAGCAGTATGAACAGTATGTAATTCAAGGCAGCACATTCAAAAAGTGTTCGCATAATCATAATGATATAGATTTGGAAGGTTGCAGCGACTTAGAAAATAAACGAAAGTCGCCTAAATTATTTTTTAGGCAAACACAGGCTGTTTGAAGAAGAACAAGTGCGGCAAAATATAATGTTAGATGATGTTCCTCAAACATTTTCTCGGAGCTTTAGGTGCGGAGGACGATTGAATGCATAACCTAATCTTTGGTGATGAGAAAGAAAACATTAATACTCCAGTAACGCAAACATCTACTATCCAAAGTATATGTGAAAATGACCCGAATGATTTAAATACCTCATCGGACTTCCCGATGGACTTATTAAGTGGAAGCTTTCATGATTCTGAAAAAAACCATGTAATCACCCTCATTTTAATCAGATTTCGTGGAATAAATGTGCCGTTTGATAAAGATCGACTGTCGACGTATCAACACTGTTGAATGCTTTGTTTGTGGGATAAGAGTGAATCAGTGGGAAGAGTTCGACTTTCCAACCATTGAACACGAAAGGTGTTCTTCTAATTGTGTGTAATTAAAACTAACTGGAACTTAAAAAAAAGGAAACGAACGATCTATGGTCTAACAGTATAGGAGAAAAATATTCAAATCTTCATTCTTAGTGGAAATACGACGTTGGAATAGAAGCAACACATATGGACATTTAACATGGAGAATATGAAAGTGTCTTTACTTCAATTCTACTTTGATTTTTTCTATGCAACGGAAATACTACACAAAATAGACGCTGTGTTCAAAATGAATTGCATTGGTTGTCAACTGGATTGTTTATCACAATTGTCTCATACATGTATACGTAAAACAAAATCACAATTAATATATTTATATTTTGGAGATATTCTAAACGAAGTAGATGACACTATAGTACTAACGAACTGGAATGAAGCTGTATCGACTTTTGATGTAACTTCGAAAATCATTGATATGTTTAAATTGGAAATATTTTGTGAAGACTGGCGTAAATCTGACATGAAAACTTTCGAATGGAAACATAAAATGAAAAGGTTAACTATGAAAATAATGAAATTGAATGATAGACTGATGTGAAAAGTATGCTTTATAATGTATGGTTATATATCTATTCTTATAACAATGTATACTGTTTTAGTAAGAAATAAAATATTAGATAAATAAATTGTTTATTCCTTTTTTATAAATACTCCCCCTACCACAATTTTATAAATATAAATAAAGGATTTGCAGTCCTTTTGGAATCATTTTCATATAAATATCATCATGGAAAGTGTTGTTAAATTGGAAACGGACTGAACCGCCCAAGTAATAGGTTAGTTAAGCTTTTAAAAAAACCTATTGTTTAATATATTCTTTCGGTATGATTTATAGGAAAATGATTCCAAAACGATTGCAAATCCTTTATTTTTTAGGTCCTAGTAATGTTGGGAAAAGCACGTTTGTGTTTCAATTATTAAAACAAGCCGATGGAGCATTTACCAACCCGATTAAGGCCATATATAACTGTAACAGCGTTGATCAACCTCTTTTTGCAAAAATGAAGCAACATATACCTAATACGACTTTCCGTGAAGGTCTTCCCACAAAAACCGAATAGAACTTATAACGTGGCATATGAATGAACTAAGAGAAAAGATGTTAGTTATAGATGATTTGATGACGGAAAATGCTAACAGTAAAGATGTAGTTGAAGTTTATTGTAAATATATGCACCATTCTCAATTATTTTGCTTACTACTTTGTCAAAATGCGTTTTGCCCTGGGCGAGAATTTCGAATTATAAGCCTCAACACTCATTATTTCTTTTTATTTAAATATTCTCGTGATGGGTTACAAATACAAACTTTAGGTCGTCAAATCTTCCCCGGTAAAGTGAAATACTTCATGGATGCATATAGGAAGCTATCAGTGAAAAGTATGGTTATCTCTTTATCGATATTTCACCACATTCAGACCCAGCATATAAGCTAAGGAGCATGGTATTACCTTCACATTATGGTTGTCTATCAACCAGTGTAAAGCAGTGTAAAGCAGAAACATGAACCAGACAGTTCAAACACAAACATATTGTCTACGTTTTCTTTTAAATAATTATAAGAAACAACGAAAAGTATTGTTGGAAAGTATTAAAAAAATAACAGTTACAAGCCATCGTACAAATTATGTATAATGTAATGCAAGGTTATACTGATAAGGACAAAAAAAGGTTATCAGGAAGAAAACATATTATTCGCCATTTTATCAGCAAGTGGATTTCTCTTAAGCAGAGAAGGAAATTGCTTTTAAAATATATACAATTTATTTTACCATTCATAAACGCGATTCAACGTGAGCTTTAAAGATGTGCTATAACGAATGGCTCGAGAATTAGTACTTGTACCTAAAAGTAGATATGAAAACTTACTTAAAGTTATTCATCAAAAAACCCAAACCGTTGGTCAGCTAGAAAGTGAGGATACGTCATTAAATCAATATTGTATACCCTCTAGCTTTTTAACACTTCCAAGCGGTGCTGGGATTTATAGCATGCGTCAAATATACAAGAACAACTGTTTTAGAGCATAAACAATATTTTTATTTGTAATCGGTAAAAATGTAGTGGCATAATATTGGCTGCAAAGGTCCATTCTAACTGACATAACCTACTAACCCATTTTGTGACAACCCGACCTGGGGAGACAACCGACTGCCTACGACTTAACGTTTGACTGGCGAATCAGCGACCTATGTTACCATAGTGTCGAAATCCCACGAGTTAACACAATCTCATGTAGACAGCATTATGGGGTCAGCCCGTATTACCTATCCCCTGAATTAAGTGTCCGAGCGTTAGACTGCTCTGGACCTCCCCTCTATACATAGAGGTGGAGGGGGACCCCCACGTTACACAGAGGTAGGCCCCCAAACTACAACGTACTTACACATATGTTGATACGACACTGAAGAACCTGCAGCTTGTGAGTGTGTCAGGCCAGGGTAAAGGCCAGGCTGATACCCCCCAAAAGCTTTCTGTCTCCCCATCAGCCTGGCCTTTATGTATGGAGGGGAGGTCCAGAGCAGTCTAACGCTCGGGCACTTAATTCAGGGGATAGGTAATACGGGCTGACCCCATAATGCGGTCTACATGAGATTGTGTTAACTCGTGGGATTTCGACACTATGGTAACATAGGTCGCTGATTCGCCAGTCAAACGTTAAGTCGTAGGCAGTCGGTTGTCTCCCCAGGTCGGGTTGTCACAAAATGGGTTAGTAGGTTATGTCAGTTAGAATGGACCTTTGCAGCCAATATTATGCCACTACATTTTTACCGATTACAAATAAAAATATTGTTTATGCTCTAAAACAGTTGTTCTTGTATATTTGACGCATGCTATAAATCCCAGCACCGCTTGGAAGTGTTAAAAAGCTAGAGGGTATACAATATTGATTTAATACAGATTATACGAATTTTATATTCTATAATCCAATTTAAAGTAATTTGTAGCAAAGGGTCAGGCGTTCAAATGGATAAGGGTTAAAGCAGGGGAGATAAATGCTTCTGAATTTCTGGAGTTTCGCTTCAGAATTATGTCCCTTGATAGGGGTACCCAGAATGCTATTCCAAGTCCGCTTCCTTTTTCCTGCAACTCTTGAAGAGCATAGCTGTGTACAATTTATTAAAATTACTACAAAAAATGATTTTGTTGTATCATCTACTTGTTGGAGTTTATGAGCATATGAGATACCTGACATGTAAGTCGATATTGTTGAAGCAGCTATATTTTGGTAAGTTAGGTACGCGATGAAATGTAACAAGTCTTGATTTGGGACAGGCCATATCTCTCGCAACTTGTATAAGTCTCTAAAATGGGTGAGTTTTCCTAGCGCTACTGAATAAGTGTTTTTTGTGTTTTGGGACGTGGAATTGAATATTAAATCGTTTGATATACCTTTTAAATCTTCCAAACTAGGGATGGGACCTTGACCGGGCTGAGATTGGCCTCTGGCGCTGCACTCCTGAACCTCCCCCACTGTGAACGAGAAATTGAGTCAGCAATAATGTTTTCTTTGGAAGGGATATAGACCGCTCTTACCCGTATATTGGTTTTCAGTATTGTAAGAACCATATGTCTGACCAGATTCATCACTCTCTCAGATTTACATGTTTGGGTATTGATAACTTGAACTACTGCTTGATTGTCAACATGGAAAAGAACCCATCGATTTCTTAAGCTGTTTGACCATGTTAAGATAGCGGCTACCACTGGAAACAGCTCCAAGAGGGTCATATCCCTAGTTAGACCCTGCTTTACCCAATCTTCGGGCCATCTCCCGTGCGCCCATTGACCTGAGAAGTAAATTCCGAATCCCCCATTATTACCCCCCATTGCATCTGTGTAGAGTTCCAGCTCATTGTTTGTTAACCATGTTCTATTAGATATCAAAGTCACCCCATTGTAATGTGTAAGAAAGGAAAGCCAGACGTTTAAATCAGCTTTATTGGTTTTAGAGACCCTAATTTTATGATAAGGCTTTTTGATTCCTATTGTGGCATTAATAAGCCTTCTGCAGAATGCTCTACCAGGGGAGACCACTTTACATGCAAAATTGAGCAGACCAAGCAGTGACTGCATTTCTTTTAGAGTTATCTTTCTTGAAGATAAGACTTTGCGTATTTGCTCTTTCGTTTTTATGAGTTTGTCCTTTGGAAGACGCATAACCATTTCCCCGGAATCCATTTCAATCCCCAAAAAAGTTAGACATGTTGTAGGATGAACTGTTTTATCTTCAGCTAAAGGGACTCCAAAATTTGAACACACTGATTGAAATTCTGTTAGCATTAAGCCCGGCCTAGAACTCGAAGCTTTTTCCCCAAATAGGAAATCGTCTAGATAATGCAGGATGTCGCTACTTTTGGTTTTCTCACCTATCGACCAATGTAGGAAACATGCAAATTTTTCCCAGATAGCACAACTGGCTGACGAGCCCATAGGAAGCATTTTATCATAAAAATATTGGTTTTCAAATTTGATACCGAGTAACTCGAAATCTGATGGGGTGATGGGAAGTAATCGAAAGGCTGATTTTATATCTGTTTTACTTAACAGTGCCCCTTTACCTAACTTAAAAATTAGATCGGCTGCCTGATCAATATTTGAATATGTGACTTTGCAGTGTTTTTCCTCAATGAAATCGTTAATAGATTGACTGTCTGGGTATGACAAGTGATGAATCATTCTATGATCACCGTCTTTTTTGGCGACTAAACCTACCGGAGATACTTGAAGGGTCGGGAATGGTTTTTTACTGAACGGACCTGCAATTCGACCCCTATTAATTTCTTTGATCAGTTTTTCCCTCATGATATTGGGGTGCTGCTTAGCACTAGACAAGTTAGGTGACTCGCGTGCACCTCGTGGTCCTGTGTAGTTTAATGGAAATCCATTTTGGAGACCTTCCGTCAAGAATATGGCGTCCTTATGCAGGTAGTTTTTTAACGATTCAAGTAAATGATATATTTTTAGCGGTGTGTTTCCTAATTCATATAAACCTATCACATTATTTGCTTTGTCTGCAACTTGACTTTGGATGGTTTCCGCCACATGACTGACAGGCATGACTAAACCTGCAATTAGGCAAAAATGGACATTTACCTCCTGTATTAAAATAATTACATGATGCGGAATGGGCTAATGTAGGTCTCCTAAACGATAGAGGCTTGCTTCTATGCTTAGTATGGTTTGACTGTTCCGTGTAAATACTGCCAGCATTCACATACAACAACCAAAACTCTGAATGAATTGCTCCCCAGGATGCGGATGGGTTACTAGCAATTTGCAAACGGAATTGCTCATCGTATTTCCACCAGCCCGGAGACCTACTGGCAGCCATTCTAATATCCCTCATATATTTAATTAATTCTTGGGCCCGAGCTGGAAATTTTTCCAGTGTTATGCTAACATAGACAAGAAAACCAGATGTCCACTGGTCGATTGATATCTTGGATGGTTCATTTCTTGCCTGGTTAATACATAATCTTCCATTTTGTATTGTGATCTCCCCAGCCGGACCATTGTCTGCAATAACTTGCAGCTCTCTTGTGGATTTTAACAATGATGCAATATCAATATATTGCCCTTCCCAAACTTTCTCCTTAACTTTTAAAGGTATACTACTACCTACATTATTAAAAATACTAGGTTCCTGAACCGGCTGCCATGCATCGGCGAACTCCATTACTGGCGCCATTACTTCGTTTTGAACAATTAACAAATTCGACACTTCACCTGAATCATCCTGGTTTCCCACGGGTAATTTATCCTTCTCCGCCTGCCTGGACCCCTTAGGCTCCTTTCCAACCTTCTTTGAAGCTATTACCCTCTTAGGTGCCATTATTTTCGCAGATTGCTTGGATTTTAAATTTTAATAAATTGTACACAGCTATGCTCTTCAAGAGTTGCAGGAAAAAGGAAGCGGACTTGGAATGGCATTCTGGGTACCCCTATCAAGGGACATAATTCTGAAGCGAAACTTCAGAAATTCAGAAGCATTTATCTCCCCTGCTTTAACCCTTATCCATTTGAACGCCTGACCCTTTGCTACAAATTACTTTAAATTGGATTATAGAATATAAAATTCGTATAATCTGTATTAAATGATATGAATGTGGAAACTCAAACCAATAATTATGTAAATGCGGAAAACAAAGATAATTGTTTGGAAACGGAGTTTGTGGAAAATGAGAAAAACAGCAACCCCACCACTGTAAAACAAAAGTATTATGTGGAAAAACCGTTTTCAAGAATAAAATACGATAATAAAATCATTAAACGGCATAGAATACGAGATGTAAAACACCGAAAAAGACAGAATGAAAAGACGGATAAATCAAAACCAACTAAGTGAATTAACTATAGAATATGAAAAAAAGGTGAGAACATTAAAGTTGATTATAAATATGTCTAACTTTAAAGATTATTTTTTGAAACACATCTCCTAAACACATAAATCATATGCGATGTAAACGAATAGTTTAGCGTCAGACTTTGGTGCCAGATTTTTGCATCAAAGATTGGCGCCATTTTCTTATTCTATAGTTAACTTAGATGTACTAAGCGTTCATATACTATTAAAACTTTGCTATAGGCAACACATATGGTTTAACAGGCAGAGGAAATCATTGGAATATATCGAAATGGAAAATTAGTTTGAAGTAGTTATTTCTATAGACATTTAATCATATAAACTATGTATAAAGGGGAGTTATTTACTTAATGAAAACGAAAAGAAAACATAATGAAACAATTGAAAAAAGTGATGACGAATCTTCTAATTTCTTTGAAGATAAACAAGACTTAGACTGTAAGGATTTAGTGTGTGACATATGTTTTAAAAAATATAAAACATTAAAAACATTGAAACAACATATGCAAAGTCATATGGTGAAAAGGAAAGGTAAATTATGTCATAAATCATACACTCGTTTAAACAACTTGCAAAAGCATATGTTAAAGTAACATGGTTTATGAAGTGGACATAAACAGTTAGATATAAACTTTGTAATAAAACGTTTTCTAAAAGGTATAATCTTACCAGACATAACGCTTCCCAACATGGACTGGATACTAAAAAAAAGAGACTTGTACAATTTACCTGCAGACATTGTGATTGTGAATTTCAAGATTTTGATGATTTACTTTTTCATGTTCAACAGAATCACCCTTTAATCCAAAATGGAGGTCGTGTATCAACGGTTGAAAGGAAAACTTTGGATACAAATGCAAACCAACAAGGTTCGCAAAAGACGAGACGAGGAGAAAAAAATGAAAGTCGGAAAGCAGATGAAACAGCTTTAAAGGAAAACGTATTTAATAGGAATATATACCCCACTCAAAATGAAAAGTATGATGTTTTAGCATTTTTTGCTAATGTGAGGGAACAAGTAAAGGTAGTTTTAGAATCTAGAAAAAGTCGACTTGGTGGTATTGAGTGTAATTTATGTGTGCAAGTAGAGATGCAACGTGATGATGGAGCTGAGTCAATGGTTACACAACCCTTTTTCAGAAGTTATACTTATATAACGCTAGCTGGAAACGACTTAAATTATCATGATTTGAATGAAGCTATGCAAAAGATGGTTGCAAGCCTGGAAAAATATATAAAACTGGTTTGTGATGAAAGTTCTCAAATTAGAAATTCACACCATTATATATAAACCCTTAAATGGTTCTACATATATGCCACTGCCTAGAGCGCTTTCGTGTAGTCGGAGTGTTTTAAACATTCATAATGACTATGAAAAATGTTTTTTGTATTGCCTCCTTGCATCATTACATCCAACACATAATGAACCAGAGTTAGTTAAACATTATACAGCATTTGAAAATGAAATACACATGTCTAACATTTCCTACCCTGTATCAATAACGCAGATAAACAAAGTGGAGAATAGAAACAAAAATATTTCCATAAACATCTTTTCGTTTGAGGATAATTCTATCATACCTTTAAGAATTACAAGTGATAGACAACGTCTTCACCACGTTAATACGAAACAAAAAATCATAAATGGGTAACATGTGTGAGAATTTCTGAACCTTTCTGAAATAAAATTGGCAAATTCCATGGGGGCCGCCATTTTGGTTATGTATAAAATGAGACGAAAAACACGGATTGAAAATTATTGTCGTCTTTTTAATCATTTCTTTAAAAATCGATATTAAAGATCATTAAAGTGCTGTGTTATTTTCGTGTGAATTAACATTTGTACGAAAAAGTTAAAAATAAATGGAACTCTGTAAGAAATATGTTTTCCCGTTCGTCAAAGAAACGACAGAAAACGATAGCTTTTGCTTACTACGCCCGTCTGCTGCAAGGCGTCAGAAACCGTCTCTAATAGGGAAAGGGTTTAGCAGAAATGTGACCCCTTACATAATTTGTTCCTGTCATATTGACATGTTAGCAGTCGCGAGGTGGCATCAGAAAAGGGCTGATATATTTGCTTGTTTACCATAAAAGCAGGTGATCGATAAAGGATCATCTTGGCCCTCATGTTTTAACCTAGTTTATTATAAATATATTCCGTGATTTTCTGAAAGTCTCTACTTTATTATTTTCTGTTAGTAATAATAGACGACATCAATTCGAATTCCGAACATGTTTTGATCATGCAAGAAACATGACATTAACATTATTATCGTCTAATTAATTACTTATAAATCATTTTTTATGGCCAAAGTTTGCTTTTTAATTTTTGTCAAAATTATCTTACGGTTTTTTTCGTAAATAGGTAGCACCTATAGATATATCATGTTATTGTTTAAAAACGGTGAAACGGCACATTATTGTCTTATAACGAAGCTAAATAGGTTTTTTGTCTAAAACGAAGACGCGTCTACATACACAGTATTACTGTCCATATTGTCTACATGGATTTAGGAGAGAGGGATTGCTTATAAACCATCAGCCATATGGTTCACCAAATGGGCCACAAAGAGTTGAACTCCCAACTCAAGGGAGAAATGATGTCCTTAAGTTCAAGGAATTTGATAAAACATTGAAAGTTCGTTTCGTTATTTATGCCGACTTTGAAACCATTAATATCAAAATAAATACCTGCTTACCAAATCCTGAAATAAGTGCAACAACGTCTACCACGAAACTAGAGGTTTGCAGGTTTTCTTTTAAGGCCGTTAGCGAAGATGAACGGTATACGAAGCCAACAGTGGTGCTGATTCTAGTGTTCGATTGATAGAGTGTTTGCTGGAAGAACTACAAGATATTATGAATATTTTGAATACACCAAAACCAATGTTGATAACAGCAGAAGATCAACGATTGATTAATAATGCCACGCATTGTTGTCTTTGTGAAAAACAATTCACTTTATATGATAAAACATATACAAGAGCAGTACGTCATCATAATCATTATACCGGTGCTTTTATTGGTATGGCTCATAATGAGTGCAACTTAAATTGTCGTCAAGCAAAATTTACACCGGTTATATTTCATGATCTGAGAAATTTTGATGCACATGTTTAGGTCAATTAAAAAAGTATAGGTTAAGTTGTATAGCTCAAAATTTGAGAAAGATATGTCAGTTTTTCCTTAGGTGGGTTGAGGTTTTTAGTTAGTTTTCAGTTTCTTTCAAGTTCTTTTGAAACTTTGGTAGATCATCTAGCACAATATGGTATAGACGGTTTCCCACACCTCTTATCTGAATTTGAAACGAAAGAAGACGCTCAGTTACTTCTTCGTAAAGGAGTTTACCCTTATAAATATATGGATTCATTTGATAAATTCGATGAATTTAAAATACCCCCAAGGGAAATGTTCTATTCCTCCCTCAAACGTGAACATATTTCAGATGAAGATTATGGTTTTGTTCAGGCGACTTTTAGACACTTTAAAATGACATGCTTGACTGATCTTCATAATCTATACGTACGGACAGACACGTTATTACGTTGTTTCGTGTTCGAGTTCTTCAGGAATGTTTGTATGAAACAATATGGTCTAGATCCTTGTCATTTCTATACCTTATCCGGGTTGTCTTAGACTAACTGTCTTAAAATGACAAATATACAATTATAATTACTTACAGATATTGATAAAATATTAATGATAGAATCAGGTATACGTGGTGGTATATCACAATTATCACACCGTTACACGAAAGCAAACAATAAACTCTCACCTGATTATGACCCTTCTAGACCCACATCATGCTTACAATATTTAGATGCTAACAATCTATATGGGTGGGCTATGGTGCAACCACTCCCAGTAGGTGACTTTTCATGCATAGAAAGTGACATATTGAACGGTTTGATGTATTATCTATCCCTGAATATGGAGAAACGGGATACATTCTCGAGGTATCACTCCAATACCCACAACACCTGCATGACTTACACAATTGCCTTCCCTTAGTACCGGAACGAAAACATATTGATGATGAACAGCTATCTCCTTATGCTCAGTACTTGCTTAGAAAGTTATATGGTAAAACTGACAATGATCCATTACCGGGTCGTGGTAAAGTGCAGAAGGTTCTTACGACTCTTGAGGATAAAGACCATTATATTGTCCATTATAGAAATTTACAACTTTATTAACGACTTGGGTTGCGTATCAAAACTATACATAGGATCTTAAAATTCCATCAAGAGCCATGGATTAAACCTTATATAGAATGTAATACAGATATGAGGAAAAAAGCAACATCTAACATTTAACACACAGATGAACGACTTTGCAATATTAGAAATGTGATTACATGTTTTTAATATCATATTCCTCAGGTAATGGAAAGTAAAAGAAAACATAAAGATATTGGGTTGGTACACACTGAATAAAGACTTAAACAAGTGAGCGCTAAGTCCACCTATAAAAACACCACTATTTTTAAGATTTGGTTGCGGCTGAACTTAACAAGTCAACCGTTCGTCTAGATCGTCCTAGCTACTGTGGTTTCTCTGTATTAGGTAATGTATACGTTATTGATGACGAAATACTTTGTATTAATATATTTACTTTAAAGTCATTTGTCAATTTTCTCTTAAACTATGAAATTTGAGGTATTTGTTTTAATACATAATTTACTTACAAGTGTCTAATCATATCTTTGACAGAAATTTCGAAGTGGTTGATGTACTCAGTATTGTATTGCAAAATCAAGAAAAAGTATGGTAGCAGAGTCAAACTTCAAATGACAGATACCGATTCCCTCCTGTTCTGCTGTGAAACAGATGACGTATACGAAGATATGCGATATGCGTATGGACATGCAGATGTTTGATACATCTGATTATCTGATAAACTATCCGCTTCATAGTCTTCATAATAAGAAAGAACTAGTGTAGTGAATGTGTTGGATAAAGATCTAAAATGTATAGCTTTGTATGTGATGAAAAAGAAGAAAAACGAGCTAAAGGAATTTCCGAAGTGACTGTGAAAAAGGATATAAAGCATGAACATTATAAAAAAATATGTGTACAATGGCTTCGTTGTCAAGTCATAAGCATGCATTATTCGGAGAAACGGTATTTACTTAACAATATAGTTGGTTATGTTTATGGTCATTTTAGAATTAAGCAACATACTGAAACAATTCTCAAATCAAACCCCGGAAAGGTAGCGGTACCTATAATCTATCGGAACAGTGAAGAAGAAACATTAAGCGTTGTGAAATTAGACAAGCAATCTTTCACAATAGGACATTTTCAGGTGACACCTTGTATTTAAAGAAATTTGATATATGTATAATTATATAAACACAATATTTATATCAATACAATTATAATTATATGAATACATTTGTCGGTTATTTTCTTGGTTTATTTTCTCTGATGATTTCTTCCATTGGAATCGTTTAAATACGTTAAATCATGATGCCATTGATAAACAATAATAAACAAGAAGGCCATCATGGCCCTGGATCGCTCACCTTGTTTTCATTTAAGCCATATAAGCCTCGTCCTCTTGAGCCATATTTTCCGACCAATCAACTTGGTTTGAAGGGATATAATAGAGGGTCACCCTAGGGACATTTCTACAAAATTATTTGAAAATCGGCCAGACACTTTCGGAGAAGAAGATTTTTAAAGTTTTCACTACAGCCATATAAGGCAAAATAGCCCTTCCCACTGGCGGACATGTTTTTTGACCAATCAACATAGCTTGAAGGAATCTGATAGAGGGTCATCCAAGGAACATTTCTACCAGTTTGGGAGAAGAAGAATTTGGAAGTTTTTTTCATTTCGTTGCCATGGAAACCAGAGTTATGCATGGATACCAACAATTAGCCCATCATCATAAACACCCAACCAATGCCGGCCCTTCTTAGAATGGATAACAGTATTAACTATCAAACCATATGGTTGATAGAATCTTTCCCGTGGAAGACGGTCAGCTGCAAACACTCCAACGACACTATTCTGCAACATTGGGTCACAATCAATATAACACTGAAGCTCATTTTTGTATACATTATGGGAAGATAACGTCTATTTCCTGGTTGATTTCAAAGTATCTGCTCCTTCACAATAGACGATGCAACTCATTGGTTCTGAAAATACAACAAGTGTTTAAATGAGATATGACATCATAAAACAGTCGAATTATCATAGAAATTGTTTCATTATTTGAATCAAACATATTTTATAAACGAATTTTGTTTAACCGTATTCAATAAAAGTCTTAAAATTAAAAAAATATTAAAGATGGGAAAAAATATGCTCATATATAATATTAATAAAGTTTTGATTTTTATTTAAAACTAACATACCTGTTAGGACTTGGCTGAATTGTACATCTTATCTAACGTTATCCAGTCTCACGGATTATACAAGCAAAACGACTCAGCCCGGTCGGTTTTCTCATTTCAGAGGTACTGTTAGAATCACAGCATCAAATGACCATTACAAATAATTTATGACCCATTCCATGGACACTCTCCCATACCAGATGTTAAACTAATAGGCCATGCAGAAAGATTTTAATCCTTGCCTATTCAATCCATATTGATTATCTAAATCAATATGTTATTGATACAATGTGTAATAATATATTTGATGATTATGTGTGAAATCTGGGATCCAGAGTCTGACATTGTTCCATAGGCCTGATGTTCAAATCCAGTGAGGAGTTAATTGATGTTGGTAATTATCCATTAACAATGCAACTGCGAAAACTTAATAAGGAATCTAGTCATGAAAAGGGAAAATTTTATAGTATTCTACATTTTTAAAATACAGAAGCATACAACTATGTACTGACGACATTCTACGAAAATTAGACTTGGTGATTTTCCAAGGACAAGTAATGTCTCTTTTTTCAACAATGTTTCCAACCCTTTACACAAAGAGTTTATTCCAAGTATAATAGTTTCACAGTCATGTATATATATTCGATGGTTGGATGAGATTCCGATATAGAACTTTTCTTTGAATATTCTTTTGAGTTTGATATTCAATTCGAGAACAAATATGACATTGAAATCTTTCTCCCGGTAGCTCAGTCAATAACTGAGCAGGCTGTCAATCCAGGGGTTGTGACTTCGAATCACAGCTCTGCACATTAACAAAAGTCAATGCGACATGCGTCATTCGTCTTCAATCAATGAGCTAATTCTATGCGGAAAAGCAGCCAATTGATTGGGAAAATTGTTGTGTGGAGAACTGGTTTTAGAAAACCAGGAAACACATGAGTAGGTGAACTAGCCACCATCATATGACTGAGAAATTGTTAAAACGGCGTAAAACCCCATTCAATCAATCCCGTGTTATGACTGATAGATTCATACTCTAAATATATTAAAAGAAATTATAACTCGAAACTAAAATGTCAAATTTACAAATATCTATTGCTTTTTTTATGTATACAATATGATCACATAAACATTTTACAAGTTAATCATTTTATAAGTACAAACAATATTTGACGTCTCTGCAACAAATCATTCGAAAAGTATTGTGAAAAATGAGAAATTTGTGAAAAAGAGCAGAACATCCTTTTTTCACAATTTTACTCATATTTAAAATCATAAACATGTGATAAGATTCTCATTTAACATATAGTTGATTATGTTTAACCCTTCCCACTTGCAGACGGATTCCGATGCATCTGTAGTGCAGTGGATGCCATTTGAAAACACTACTCATATCAAGCAATTTCTACTTTTGTCACAATGATTTTAAAACTTTTCAATAAATGAAGTGTCTATTTAAGAGATGTTTCAAATGTTTGCAAATATGTTTTTAAAGTGTTCTGCTGCAATAGTGTTGTATGTGGATTACATATTCCAACATGAAGATGCACTTTTAAAGCATCTACAGCAAAAGACTTTTAACAAGTTCATAGCAAAGAAGATAATGCCCTAATGATAATAGTTTCTCCTTTCAGCACTTAAAATTTATATGTACTGAATTTTAAGAGTAAATATGAATTCTTTCCATCACCATTTAACTAAGTGAAAGACAAAGATTTAGACACTACTCTCGTTGATACAACACTCAAGGACCACACTTTGAAAACTTCGTGGGAAAAAAACCCAGATTGCTGTCAATATTTTAAATAGTTCGCAGTCTAATAATAAAATAATCATACTATTATGGCATCGTTTCATCATGTTTGCACTTTTTAAAGTTTTCTCTGAATTTGATAAATTTTTACTATTGTAAAGGTTTTGCCACTTTATTTGTTTTTCTTTGGGGTTGATGTTAGAATGAACTTTCTGCGTGCACCACGCTGTGGTGTATCTTCTATATTTCTTTTTTTGCTTTTAATAGGCAGGTCTACAACAGGCAAATCTGACATTGATTCAAAAGAGGCATTGGGACCAAAGTCATAAAACACTTCACCATCAGAAGTTATCTTTATACAAGAACTATCTAAAAAAGTTGGCAAATCTGCATCATGCTTACCAGCAGTTTCTAAGTAACATATCTGTAACTGGACAAGTTCTGCAAGTCTTTCTATTGCCGATTCTGGTGGTAACCACTTTCGGGGGTTATTTATTTTATAACCAGATTTTTTACTTTCATCCCTTTTTTTACCAATTGAAAGAGCTCTTAGTTGCACAAAGCTTAGTTTGGAATCTTTGTAGCGTTTAGGACAATACAACATTTTGTACAATTCAATAAAGTAAATTACATTTAGCTCTATTCTCTCTTCTTTGAAAATAAACAAGTTATTCCGCATTGTTTCGGTGTCAATAATTGCTGTCAGAAATGTATCATGTGAAACTTGGTAGCACTTTGGGAGGAAGTCATTTCCACCAATGCAAAGAGCTAAGGCAACTTTACATCCTATCATCTCATCCCTATAATGTGTTTGCAAAAGTTCTAATATTGCAGTAATGTTATATATGTCATATTTTGACCTTGGCTTTTGTAATATGACATGAACTTGACATGCAAACTTTCCATTGACCTTTGGCCAAAATCTGTTTACAGCATAGAGATGGGTATAAACTGCATCAATATCACCTGATGTCACTAAACAAGCAAGCGCTTTATCATCATGTATTGTATCTTTGTATTGTACAAGCCAATCTATAACAGCCATTTCTGCCTCCCCTTTTCTCTGTTTAACATTGATATTCTGAACAGATTTATTTTTTACTGATAAAGGAACTGCAAACTTTTTGCATGAACAGGCTTCTTGTAATTGACATTTACAGGTTAATATCAGTTCACTGTCAACAATCATTTCATAATTTCCAATCAAAGATATTTTGCCAATGTTTTCTGCAAAGTATGTGCTTATTGCTGCTTTGCCAAAGTCACTTTTTGTTATGACATCCTTATTGAATGAATCATAATTCAAAAAGGCAGACTTTGACTTCAGATGGTTAATACCTTTGCTTGTGGTAACATTCCTTTGAGCTCTTGTTGATTGTTTAAAGACATCTGGTGTAAAAGAATATTTTTCTTCGCATATGACAATAGTTGCTAAGCGGCTTGCATGTTTAGTGAATGAATTTATAAAATTTTCTGTCATTTCAAGGTACTCTTTCCCTGACTTAACATGCATTGCCTTAAACTTCATCCCTGCGAATTCAACAGTGCATAACTGTATACTTTCAAGGACTGTTTTTGGAATGTAGCCCATATTTAGCTGTAAAAAGTGTTGTAGTTCATGTTTAGTGCTATTGTTTTGTCCAATTATTGAAGTCATTAATCTTTTTAAAGCTCTTTGCATACTAAGGGGGTTGCCATCCCACATGTAAGTTTTTCCATCTAAAATCCCATTCTATATTTATTATATAATTCATATTCATAAAAAACAATCAACTAAAATATACTAAAAACTGCCTTTGTGACAAAAGCATTCAAGAAAAGACAAACTGAGGAGATTATCATTAAAACTAATCCCCTCTGCATCAGACGGATTTTTGAAATCATAGTGACAAAAGAAGAATTTGCTCAAAACGAGTAATTTCTCCTTTTGCCACAATGTTTTCCACATTTAGTCATAGGTTATCCATTCAATTATAGAGATTTCAATTCGACAAAATATGTTTAAAGTTGCCTGTTGCATAATTGTCGTATGAGGGAAAAGGTTGAGGAGATTAAATTAGAAATAACAAAAATAAGGAATGGAATTGGAAAAAAATAAGTCCAACATAAATTAGAATTAAAAATTAAGATTTACAAAAACCCAACCTCCAGTCAGATGGACATTATATAAACAACAAAATACAAAATTACTCAATGGTTAAAACATCTTATTAGCGATTTCAAATACAGAATCCAAAAGTGTGTTGTTTAAAATAAAAGGAATTACAGGACACAGGAGATTCTAAAGTGTTATCAGTGAATCGAATAAACATTGACCATGGCTAATTGAATGGGGGGGGGGGGGGGGGGGGGGGGGGGGGGGGGGGGGGTCAAGTTGTCTTCATTATCTTGGTTAACTGTTAGCCTTTCAATTTAATGGGATGTCATGCTGTGCTTAGAAACTGGCATTTTCTGAGAAAACTTGTATAAGAGAACATAGTGTTATCAGTCTTCTGTAAACTTAAATATTCGCCATGTTGAGAGAAGTTTGGTTCTATTTGAAAGGTAAATAGCGAAGAACCACTTATGAAATGCTCTTTGTTTAATGCATTGCCTTCGTCAAACCGTCATTTTCCGGTAGATAAAAGTATATTTGTATAGACGCGCATTACAGTTGATTCACCGTTTGTAAAATCAAGTTTCAAAGGATTCCCGCCAACAGGTAAACCATCGACATATAAAGCAATGTGCCGAATGTTACAGTTTTCAAAAATCAAATGGATTCGTGGTATAGTCTCCATTAACAGCTTTACTTTTCACAAATCCTATAACAAATTTGTCAGGCCGTCTTCACTGGAAGACGTTTTCCCAGTTGAAAGATGTACTGCCATTAGCGATACTTTGAAATCGACACTCCACTTTTGTGAAAGGATATAAATTAGCAATTTCTCCTTTTGCCTTAATTAACCCTTTCCCTCATATAGACGGTTTCTGACGCCTCTGCAGCAGACGGCTTTTTGAAAACATAGTGACAAAAGAAGAAATTGCTCAAAACGAGCAATTTTCCCTTTTGCCAAAATGAAATACCTTCAAAGTCATCTTCTGCAGATTTGTTGTGTGTGGGAAAGGGTTAAACACATAGATGACCAACATATTTGCTAAAAGACATTTTGTATAAATATCTTACGCACATAAAGATAGAGCATCAGTATATTAACCATACACATATAGAGCATACATATCTTACACACTTAAAAATAGAGCATACATATCTTACACACTTAAAAATAGAGCATTTACATCTTACATACATAACGATAGAGCATCAAAATCGTACACACAAAAAGATAGAGCATCAATATCTTACATACATAAAGATAGAGCATCAATATCTTACTTACATAAATATAGAGCGTCAATATCTTACACACACAAACAGATATAGCATCAATATTGTACAAACATTAAGATAAAGCATCAAAATCTTAAACACAAAAAGATAGAGCATCAATAAATTACACATAACCAGATGTAGCATAAATATCGTACAAACACAAAGATAAAGCATCAAAATATTAAAC
>JASEVX010000284.1:147100-215502 GCA_031761405.1 Serripes groenlandicus
TACATATTTATCTAAAAACTAATAAACATCTTGTATTCATGAACAGCATGCATGCATGCATTATAAGATTCCAACCCACGCATTCTATTAGAACATTTGGTGAACATACACATAACAATGACAACAGAGCGGGTATTGTTTTGTGAAATGGCTAAATAAATTTATTTTTCCTTTCTGATCAAATAAATATAAATATAAAGGAAAATGGGTGGACGCTCGATCCTTAGTCGTAGAAAACGGATTAGACGTAGAAAATGCACCAAAAAGCACCCCTCTCAGCCTCAAGGTTCAGTCAAAGACACATTTCAAGAGCTTAACTATACAAACCAAGCTATTTCAAACATATTTCTTTCATTTCCCCATAACTGCAGTGCATAGTGTCTTCCTCTTATGGTGACCTCGATATAGCTGTCACAGTGTATGAATATGCTTGTGTGTGTCATACTTACTTGAGTACACATTTTCAAGTACTCAGCAGTTCTCATTACTTGTGTTAAATGATGAGTACAAGTACTCGTATCCGCCGTGGTCGAGTGGTTAGCATCAGGGATTTGAAACCTGATGTCAGGGGTTCAATCCCCATTCGCTGCACATTTTCTAGCCTTTTTCGTGATATAACTGAAATAATGTTGAAAACGGCTTAAAACCCCCAATAAAACAAGAACTCATACTTACTTGAGAACTTAAGCAAAATGGTCAGTACGAGTACTTTACGTGTACTCTTTTAGTACTTCCACACATGAGAATGATGAGTGTAAAACATTAATTCATATTAACAACAAATAGGACAGGCTTTTGTAGAAATACCGAACTGTAATCTACAGTACAAGCAATAAGCTTATAAAACATCAATATCCAGTATATTTTGTATTGAAAAAGTAAACAGATATACCTGTATACAATGCATAGTGATAATAGCAATCAATTATGGGATTATCACTTTTTCAAATAGGCATATTTTATTTTCACAAATTGGTGAATAGAAGTCATACTTTAAATGGTGTTTTAGCTAAAGCAAGCTAACAGAACTTGATTTGTAGACCACTTTGTAGTTTCATTTGTAAACATGAACTTTAATGTATCAGACTATCAGTCATGTCAAAACAGGGACAATATAATACACGGTCCCTTGTCAAAATGAGCTGTGTTGAAACACTATTTAATTCCTGACAGAACAGTCAGAGACGTGAGAGCTGATTTCTAAAAGCCTCTGCAGCAGACGGCTTTTGAAAACAGCAATTTCTTCTTTTGTCTCAATAGTTTAAACTTTCAGAAAAATATATCTTCATAGAGATTTTCTGTGATTTTGCCTAGATCTTTTCAAAATCGTCAGCTGCAAATTTGCTTTATGTGGGAAGGGGTTAAATATTTGACAAATTTACGGAAATACAAACATTTGGGAATTTGATTTTTGAAAATTCTTCAAATTGCAGGAGTTTAGTGTCACTTAGTATGTTGATGATTACTAGTGAGCTAGAACTAACTAACTTACCAGGAAACTTCGTGATATAACCAGAAAATTGTTAAAGGCCGCATAAACACAATATAAAAATGTGTAATTGGTTGAAATTATAGCCAACACACGCCTGATCAGAAACGGTTTAAAAAGTCGAAACTTCTTTCTTTTGATTGGTGGAAACTAACTTTTAATGTTAAATACTGTTCATTATTTTCAGAGTCATATGAAAGTGATGAGTACTTCAGATGTTGTTTGGAATCACTTGTAGAAATAGATGGGAAAAACCATGAGGGGAAAAACACAGATGGTTCTGACTATGCTAATGGATACTACATAATTCTGGACAGAGTGTATGAGGATTTCACTCATCCTGCTGTGAGTGAGTCTCATTACCTGAGTTTGAAAAATGCCTGCAAATCTGATTCACAAGCTCACAGAGAATGTTGATGTTTGACAACCTCATCGATGTTACAGTACATTCAGTGCTATAAGTTAACTTATAATCCTGTGGTTAAGACATGTGTAACAATTGACAAACACTTCTGTGTAAATGTGTCCGTACATGGTAACCATGTGTATAAGAGCCATAAACTCTGGGGTTTGATTCCACGTATGTGTTTCACAGTAGAACATGTACAGTCAGCTTTGAATGTTATCTTGGCTTACAGCGTCTGTCCTGTGAATCAAGATGAACAGTTCCAAGGCCTTGTTCCTGCCAGATCATTTCTGGATTCAGCAGATGATGACAGGGCAGGTTATCAGGAATGAATTGTAGTGTCAACAGTAAGGAGTTCAAATTTCTCACTTCTAATTAAATATTCTATATGTAAATGCTGTTGTACATACCGTAGAACACTAACAAAGCCTTTATGGCGTCAAAAGGAGAGGGTTGCTACACCTAAGAAGGATTGGCTCAATTCAAAAATGGGAAATAAATCAATGTCATCCTCACAAAAAATTAAAAGCTGAGACAGTTGAGAAAATATACCAACTCTCTGAAAAGTGAAAATGCAAAGCTACAGAGGCAGTTAAAAAAACCACATACATCGGATCATGTCAGAATCTGAAGAAACCATCAGAACTGTATTTCCAGATCAAAACTAAATACAAAGACTATTTTGGGAACAGCAGCTTAAACAGTATAAACTGCAAACTAGAAAAAACATGAAATGGAACCCAATGATTTTCAAGTGGTGTATTTACTTGAAAAGTAAATCTTCGTCAACATATGATGCTCTCCGAAAGACTGGCTTCATACATCTTCCCAGTGAACGGACTCTTTATGACTAATCACTTGTGCTTTCCAAAGTTGTAGGATTTCAAAATGACGTTATTTGTCATCTTCAACAGGAAGTGGAACCCTACTCTGAGGAACATTAAAAGATAGTTGGAATCCTTCAAGATGAAATTAAAATCAAGAGTGACTTGGTGTACGATAAACACTCGGGAGAGTTGGTAGGCTTTGTTGACCTAGATACCATTGGAAATGAGACACTCAACATAGACCAGTGTCTAAAGAAAGAAGGATATACTTTGGCTAAATATGTTCTAGTAATAATGGTTCAGGGAATGTCAACTAAACTTAAATACCCTCTATCCCACTTCGCAACAAATGGAGTTTTGTCAGATCAGCTTTTGACTATACTTTGGGAGGCTGTTGAAATCTTTGAGATAGATGTTGGTCTGACAGTACTGTTCATCACTAGCGATTGAGCTTCCCCAAATAGGCGGTTTATAAGATTACATGGGCAAGGAAACGATACCGTGTACAGAGCTCAAAATATTTTTGCCAGTGAACCCCGTTACATATATTTCATTTCTGATCCTCCTCATCTAATAAAAAAAACAAGGAATAATTTTTCAAATTCATTTTCGCACAAGAAGTCCAAAAAATTGTGAAAAAATGGCCAAGACATTTCATGGATGAGTATTGTTAGACTTTATGATGAAACATGCTCTGGGGTTTATAGACTTTGTCCAAAACTGTCTCGGAACCATGTTGACTTGAAGTCATTTAATTATATGAAGGTGAATTTGGCAGCTCAAGTTATGAGCTCAACAGTAGCCAATGCTCTTGAAATAACTTATGGTGGTCAATATGCAGAAACGGTTAAATTTATCCGCCATATGGACACATTCTTTGATATCATGAACACAAGAAACTTTGGTGAGTCAATAAGAAAAAGAAATGACAATGTAAAACCATTTGTAGATATTGAAGATGAACGATTAGTTTACTTGAATGAAGAATTTCTAGAGTATTTTGAGGACTGCGATCGAGAGATTATTACGCGGCCAGGAAACTTTAAAAAGTCAGAAAGAAATATGATGAAACTCAGTTACCAAACATTGGAAGGATTAAAGTTTACAGTTAAATCTGTGACAGAATGCATCAAGTTTTGTTTGAATAGTGGAATGCCATTCGTTCTCACAGATAAATGTAATCAGGATGCTATTGTGCAGCATTTTGGAATGCACAGAGCAAGCTGTGGTTCCAATACCAATCCAACATTAGATCAATTTAACTGTTCCCTTCAAAAACTGAAAATTGTTGGATCACAAGCATTGGCTTCTATGCAAGGAAATACTAAAAGACGTATTGAACTTCAGATGGATGATACACCGCTTCTTAAGAAGAGGATACAACGCTAAACATCTTTACCCGTGCAGAAATGAGTGTATTGTGTTGTAAATAGTTGAGGTTTAAACCGTTTATTCAATTGTTCGAGAGAGAAAAAATGCTGTAAAATCAACTTTTATTTATGATTGAAAAATTGTTGAAAGCGGTGTTAAACACCAATCTATCAATCAACTATCTGCTTTTTGAGACAATTTGCTACATTTCCTGTAACGTTATTTAAAAAGGCTGACTAAGGAAAAAACACAAGTTCAACTTTCATGAATCAATCTTTATTCTCAAACTATATTGGTACAAAGCAATGTCATAAAAGATATCTGTTCATCTTAGATTTATAAATTCTAATTATACAAGATAAGCAGTCGGGTTATTTCAATGCAGACTTTAACCCTTTCCCACCTGCAGTATCATTTTGACGCATATATGCAGAAGATGACTTTCGAAAACATTGTGGCCAAAGTTGAAATTGCTCATGATGAGAAATTACTCCTTTGGCCACCATGTTTTCAAATTTATCTAACAATTAAGCTATCTTTTATGGAGATTTTTCAGGTTTTTGTCACTATGTTTTCAAAGTAACATGTTAGGGATCTGTTGTATGTGGGAAAGGGTTAAAACCCATGCAACCTAGGGACAGATTCATTGATGAAAAAATATATAAATTGTATGTACATTGATCAGACAAGGGTTTCTTTGGCATATTTTGAATATATAGTAAATTGTTGATACATTATGATTAAGGCATAATATTTTGTAGTCTTGGACTAATCCATTTGTGTTTCTTTAGCCCTTTAACACATACAGAGGTTTTCTGATGCCTCTGCAGCAGGCTATTCTCAAAAACATTGTGGCAAAAAGATAAATGCTCATAATGAACAATTTTTCCTTTTGCCACAATGTTTTTAACTTCAGTAAATAATTGTTTCATTTATATAGTTTCCATATTTTTGACTTAATGTTTTCAAATTCGTCCGCTGTACATTTGTTGTATGTGGGAAAGGGTTAAAGCACAATCTTTTGCAAACCAGTTGATAGATGTTCTAATTACTACTAAATGTTTCCTTCAGGAATGCTCGGAGAGCCTTTTTGTTGTTTATGTCTGTTATTGCTGAAGTTTTAAATTTCCGGGCCCAGGCATGTCCTCTGACAGTCAGGAATAGGTTGACACATTTCTCTAAGAAAAAAATCTGCATATTCTCCAGATATTATTTGTTGAAGATAATGACGTACCATGACGTTAGACATTACTTTTTCAACTAAGACAGCCTAGTTAAGAGTATCTTTACCAACATGAGTCTCATCAATTTCTTCACGGCAGATATTTTCAAATTGTCTTACGAGTAAGAAAAATTGTCACTTGCAAACTTTAACCCACCGCGATTCATTTGTTCAGTCCATTCATTGTATTTAGTGACAAAGGTTTTTTCACTGTCGTTTTCATTGCGCATTGCTTTTTATATGACCTCATGAAAGTCTTCTTGTATTAATATTTTTTTCTCTTTCGCACATTTTCTTACAAGAACATTCATCAAATATCCACTAATGTAATAGAGAACTTCCTTCTTTTCTTCATATGAGTTAGACTTGTTTTTCACTATTACATTCATTAGGCCATGACACAGAACACCATAAAACTGCCTAGTCTTAATGGATATTGGTTGAACTATATCGCTGAATGCAGAGAGAGTATCTTGATCTGCTGATAGGCTATATAGGTTTGAAAAGAGCACTTCATTGTTAAAGTCTGCTGTAGCATCAACCTCCTCCATGATATTCTTAAATTTTGGCAGTAATAGAGACTGAACCTTCTCATATATATGTGAGCTTGCTAAAATTCCTTCCGAAATATCAATAATAATTTTACCATGAACTGTTGACGTCTTTCTCAGTGAATTGCTGCTTATAAGTTTTAAGCTTGTACCTAATGCACTGTGAAAGTTTCCATCAAAATCACTGTCCACTTGAAATGGTCTTGCATTCAAATGTTCAGAGGGGGACTTTATTCTGTAGTCTGAAACTGTAAATATATCCAGTTTAAATAAATGTGTATATATGAATATTACTATCCCAAATTTGCAGAAGACGACTTTGAAAACACACAGAGGTCACCAATGTTTTTAACACTATTCAAGACTTAAACTTTAATGTATACAGGTTTCCCATATTCTGCTCAGATTATTTCAAAGTTGTCTGTTGTAAATTTGTTGTAGTGGGAAAGGGCTAAGTTAAGCAGAGCTATAGATAAAGGGCTTTTTGCATGTTCTTAAATCCTTATTTGACCCTCAAACCCTATGTTGTTGGTGCTTAGACGATTATTTGAGTACTACAACATAGGGCTTGCTTTGTCAATACGAGAAAAAATATGGGGAAAAAAAGCTCCTTATCTGGACCTCTGGTTAGGTTTCAGAAATTATAAAATAATATTTTAAGAATTGTTTGAAATGATTGCTGGGAAACAACTTTATAAAATTTAGCTTTAATATAATGATTATTGTAAAGAATATATTGGAACTTTTTCTCATTGAGAGGTATTTATCTAAGGATTACCTTGCACATTATAAATAAAAGTATGTCACTGTATACTGTATGGGTTATTTCTTGTCCTGGTGTTAAGTATATTGATTGATTTGTGTTTAACGCTGTTTTCAACACATTTTCAGTCATATCACACAGCCAATTCACCTATTCATGTGTTTCCTGTTTTCTCACACCAGTTATCCACAAAACAATCCTTCCAAGCTACTGGCTGCTTTTCCACATAGACTGGTATACCATTTGTGGAAGATGAATGACGCTTGTCGCAATGACTTTTGTCAAACGAAGGAAGAATGTTGGCCGAGCTGGGGTTCGAACTCACAAACCCTGGATTGACAGCCTGTGTCGCTACCGACTGAGCTATCAGCTCGGCTGGTGTTATATATAAATTTATGAATTGAATCAGCAGTTAGTTGTAAGGCTTGATTTACCTTGACTGAATCCTATCCTGCTATTAGTCATGATTCTACATGTTTAACCGGAAGTGTAGATCATGCACTCTGATCAACATCTGCTGTCTTTGCTTTTAAGTTTTACCAAGAAAAAAGAGCATTTACCTCGTTTATAGGTTGCGCCATGTTTTGATCTTAAATGTCCTCGTATTCCTGACATGGATACATATTTCTTGTCACAGCTGTCACAAGTATACACATAAGTTTGATCCTGCTTTAATTTTTTACACTTTGGCAGTTCCTCATTATCGGAACATTCAATGTCACTACAAGTATATTCTCCAAGCAAAGTTTCTAAATCAAGATCATGATAATTAATGAAATCGTGTTTACTATAAGCTATTTTGACTAATAAGTGAATGGCGAAGAGATCTTATCTTAATATTTATACTTAATTTGTGGCAATCAAATAATTATGTCGTTATTTCTTTGGGAACATTAAAACATAAATGAAAATAATAATAGATCAAAGGCGAAAAGTAAAACATCTTGTAATTAAGGTCAATCAACAGAGTAATATAAAACTTAACAAGCTTTTAGGATTAACACCTCAATTCAATTTCAATTCCTTTAATACTCCCAGTTTGTACATGGACAAAAACATGAGGTAAATACAATTTAGCATTACAAACGGCGAAACAAAATGACATATATACATGACAGAATATAGAACAACCCTCTTTGTAATGTTGTTTACAAACAAGATAATAATTATGTAGATCTCTGAATAGACGGATACCTCCCTCTCGCTATCGGATCAACAGAAACCAAACTGCGAAACTCGAACTCTGGGAAAATTTAACATAAATGAAAACAATAATAGATCAAGGGCGAAAGGAAAAAAACATCTTGTAATTAAGGTCAATCAACAAAATTATTATAAAACTAACAAGGTCTCCCTCCCGCTATCGGATCAACAGTAACCAAACTGCGAAAACTCGCTCACTCATGTTGGATCATGAGAGACCGCACACTTAACCATACTGCTTACAGATAATAAAAAAGAGACCGCATACTAAACAAAATCGCCGATTGTATTAAAAACACATCCAAAGGATGACAATAGTTTTCGCCGATTATCGTTTATTTTTGTTAATTCATAGAGTTTCCCCTTATCTTTTTCCGTGTCGCTCATTCATTATCTGATAGTTAGGCACGGCACTGATAATCGGTAAGATATTGATAAATGATAATCCGTTACCTATCCTTGTATATATTGTCCCTGAGACAGGTCCCTGGAAAAGCCATTACAATATCATTAGTTAATTCACTTAGATTCAGATTCTTATAAAAATATCCCATGTAAGCCCTAATAATTTTAACAGATTTGTTAATAATATCTACATTGTTATTATCTTCCTGCCATTTGATAAATTGAAATGCGTTCATTTTTGGAACCGATTAAAACGAAGACGGACTACGCAGACAAATTGAATATAGAAAATCAAAGCGCTGAAAGTACTAATGGTATAGGGACATATGTAAGGTGAAAATATATGGCATAGTTAATATGGATAAACATTGTTGAAACAATGAATCTTCGACCTTTAAACAAACCAAACCAAAAATGTTTGAAACAACACAGATTGCCTGCCAATAACCAATACATAATTTATCAAAGTTTGACCTTTTTCTTGTATAAGAAAAATAAATCACGAAGGACAAAAGATTGACAAACAACCGAGCAGCGACCCTTAAGTATAATATTTCGAGTTCAGAGAACATTAAGATCGACACTGTATATTTGAAACATGCTGATAAATAAAAGACAATCGAAAGCATGCTATAGTTATGTTTCTTGAGCACTGCACATATGTAGCTGATACGTTTCCTATACACCAAGTCTGAAATTGATACATTGGACATTTATTGAGACGATGGCTGAAGAAGAAATAT
Organism: Serripes groenlandicus; assembly: GCA_031761405.1. NCBI lineage: Eukaryota > Metazoa > Mollusca > Bivalvia > Cardiida > Cardiidae > Serripes > Serripes groenlandicus. Next base: position 156,081 of record JASEVX010000284.1, read on the forward strand.
GAAAGAATTAGTTTACACCTAAAAAACAGAACAGATTTGTGTTCGAAACATTGTATCGGTCTCCTCATCCCAATGTATAAGTGTGACCACTTTGAAACGATGCGCCAAACATAAACAAAGTTTTGACCCATTAATGCAAACCGTAACGGACAGACGGTCGGATGGATGAACACAAAGACGGACAGACAGTCAGTCGCTCCGAACAAAGTACAAAGCTTGGGGAAGCACTCATTAACGCACAAGAGCGTTTCACGGAACGCATGTGTTGCATGCGAAAATCATATAATGAGTGTGAACATGGAAGGACAAAAATATACACATTCCAAACACAGCATGCTTAAGTTATTGTGCACTGCACATCTGTAGGTCATAAATTACCTACAAAACAAGTTTGAAATGGATACAATGGAAAATAATTGAGGCAATCGATGAACTAAATAAGATAAAATGGAGACAACTAAAATAAGCAGAGCAGAGTTATGTACCTAGTATTTTTCCGTTCTCCTGATCACACGGTATAAGTGTGACCACTTTGAAATGAATCTGCCAAACAGAAACAACCTTTTGACCAATAAATGCAAACCCTGGCTGACGGACGAAGGCACTTTCAGGCAGATAGCCGGCCGGACGCCGAAAAATGCCTCCAAGCTTTACAAACAGAGAAAAGACGAATGTTTGACTTAAAGCATCAACAAGAAGCCGTAATATTTCGTTGTACATGAAGAAATGAAAAAAAAAAAAACATTTAAATCCACAAACATTAGACAACTTTAATATGTAGTTAGTGGTGCAGATATCGGTATTTGAAGATTTAAGTATTATGTAGGATATTTAACTTGGCAGGGTCTGTGTTTTAAGTGAATGATATGATTTAGAGTTAAATTGATCATGAAAAGTGGCATAAAGACTAAAATAAATGGACACGAGGTTATGATAAATTTCAATTTGTACCAAAGACAATCAACTATTTGTATTGAACACAAGCCCTGTTATGATAATTGTTTGTCAAATAATGCAGACACACAGAAAATCTATTTTTGTTCTGTATCGGTAAGTCATGATAGTGGATAAGGGTTTAACCGATTCCCACATAAAACAAATCTGCAGCAGATAAATTTGAAATTATCAAGTACAAAATATAAAAAATCTATAAAATGATAATATGATAACTGAAAAGTGTTCAAATATATTGTGGTAAATGAAAATCATGATTGCTCATCATTAGCAATTTCTACTTTTGCAACAATGATTTCAATGATGTTTAACCTGACAGCCTTTGAATTCATCAAGTACAAAAAATAGATAATCTATATAAATAAATGTAAGATAATTGAAAAGAGTTAAGAGCAATTTCACCACAATGATTTCAAAAGTCGTCTGCTGCAAGGCTCAGAAATGGTATATACTCGTATGTGGGAAATTGTTAAAACCGTAAATGGAGAAAATTAAGCTCATTATGAGCAATGTCACCTTTTGCAACAATGATTTCAAAAGCCGTATGTTGCAGAGGCTCATAAAGGGTATATACTCGTATGTGGGAAAGGGTTAAAACCGTAAATGGAAAAAATTAAGTTTATTATGAGTAATTTCACCTTTTGCCAACATTATTTCAAAAGTCGTGTGTTGCAGATGCTCGGTAAGGGTATATTTGTGGGAAAGGGTTAAAACTGTAAATAGAGAAAATTAAGTCAATACATTTTTGGTCATAACCTGATTCAGTGTTAATTTAAATTGTAATTGGAGAGTGTTTCCTGTGGAGATATTAAGACCGAAAACATTGAATGGGTATAAAAATATGAAAGGTAAATGTGTTAGAAATTTACAACACGAGTATACTGCAAAAACACCACTTTCTTATATTGTTTCATCAAACGTCGAGCAAACATCCTTCTTTCGTTCCCGGTTCAAGCACATAGAAAAGCGAATGAAGCAGATAAGGAAAAGAGCAGATGACCATAGTATATGCTATGCTTGTTTGAATATAACTGATGAGCATAAGTGTTTAACACAGTGACGTAAACACGGCGAGATTACTGCGTAATATATAGGATGAAAGGAACGAGACTACAATTTTTGGTTCCCAGTTTGAGAACTATTGAAGTATTAAAGCGTTTGAAGCAGGTAACCAATTTACTAGAAGTAGTAATAGGGCCCTTTAGCTTTTAAACAAACGGGCGCCATTTTGTTGACCTAGACATTTTGTATAACAGGAATGCGCGGCCATTTTTTAATCACGTGTGTTGCGCAATGTCTGGAAATTGTGATTTTATTTTCAGAATGATTGCTATGTATAAGTTACTTTTAGAATTATAAACTTTAACAATGGAGCAAGTGTTCAGCGTCACCCTTCATGCGACACCACACCGATATGTCTCAATCCTTCTACCAATATATTCTAGTTTGTATACTGTTGTTGGTTCCCTTGAATCTATAGGTGGAAAATATTCGACAGAACCTTTGCTACATTGTTTCGAGAAAACGTGTGACATCCATATGACACAATATATATATGCCTTTGTTTCGTCATATAGTCGAGCCGAAGCACGCAGTCAGACATGTATGACAAAGTAATAATTTAAATATATCTAACATGTACGTCTTACCTCTAGGACGTTCAAAGACGAAATGAGAAATGCTCATGTCTTATCACGTAATGTCTTGTAAAAGCCCCCTAGTCTATTTCGCAATCACTCATTGTACCCGAGCCGTGTCAAGCCAGGGGTGTATACAATAGTCCATTCATTTACAAAATAATCCTCCGTTTGATCGTAAATTAATCTTCTTTTAAGTAGCCACTGGGCCCAGAGTATGCTTGTTTTAAGCCGGACACGTCAATAATGCTCATTGAAATGTCAGAATAAATCTCGATTAAAGTCGCCGCAGTTCCCAGCGTATGTTGATTCTAGGCAGGACACGTCAACAATGCCCCATTGAAATGACAGAATAAATCGCGATTAATGTCGCTGCAGTTCCTAGCGTATGTTGATTTTTGTGCCGGATACGCGAACAATATCCTATTTAAATGTCAAAAATTAATCTCCATTAGATTAGCAGCTGTGCCCGGTTCATTATTCGGGAATTTTAGAACGGTACGTTTATAAGCTTGCAGTATATCAAGCGAGTCGTTCACTCACACCAAGGAACACAAAGTACGTTGAAGTAAGAAGAGTTAAAAGGGCAACAGAACAAGTAAGTTAATATATATATAATTAATTAATTTGTATTAAAAACACTGCATATCAAGTACATGCGTATGTTAACACTATATAATTGATAATGCACTAACGTTAGTATTGTTTTATAAATTATAATATAAAAGACAAAAGTAGCACTGAAATAAATGGTAGAACACTTTGTGCATGTTATTTAGTCTCAACTGCTTGACTTTAAAATCATTTAAAATGCAGAAGTATTGCAACGAAAGCTAAACGATTGGTTCAACTGTTTTTGGGAACAAAAGGTGACACTTTTAAAACTTTTAAACATAATATATAGATATATATTTATATATATATACATAGAAAGAGAATACCAGGTTAGTTCTAAATATAGTTTAAACCTTATATACTGTATTACTACTATTTCTAACAAATATAGAAAATATTAATACAATAACATTGCCATTGAATGTTAGAAATAGTAGTAATAGTTTAATAATTTAACAATACGCACCACCCATGGAGACAGGAAACTTGTCACAATCTGGCACTATATTGTGTGAGTACCTCAAATAATGAAAGATCACTAAAAGGTGACACGTCGTTGTGTAAAACTCATCATCATAATCGGAATTAAGATGCATAAGAAAATGACCGAGCTCATGAATTAAAGTGCTCTGCAGATATGAGATTTAGATTTATTGTTTTTCTATAGATTTCAATAAAAACATGATCAGAGTGCTTTATAGTGTTTCCAAAACAGTCTGACCCCTCATTTCCATTGATATTTATAATAAGTTGAGTAAAATCTGTCTGTCTCATAATGATAAGTGGTATTAAAACCTGTATCAATTCATAAGCCAACTTGTGGCAAGTTACCTATTATATAGAGCCTGGTATTCCATGATATTTATTAATGTTTACTACACCCTCTATTCCCACTGCTTCACGATATCATTCTTTTACATAATCGTAATGTACAACAGTTTCTATTGTCAGTGTCGAAACAATAACTTGTATGTGTTCTATCAGGTAGCGTCCTGTTGTCCATCAAAAATGCAGGGCACTGCAGATTGGTAAAGGGGAAATCAGTTGTGGCATATGTGTCAACATCAATAGGATAGGTAAGGGGTCTCTCCTACTTTCATCGCTTGGTCTCAATGTCAAAGGACCTACAATTAAATATCAAATATATGTTTAGATCTATATAAAGAAACTAACCCTACCTCCTCCCATGTTATTCAATGGTTCGGATTACCATATTGGTAGAGATTTACCAAACGAACATTTGTGTAAAATAATTTTTCAAATCGAGCCAGTACTGTTGGACAATATTTTTTTTAAAGTTTTTGATTGTTTTCCCTTTTCTAATGCCACAGTCAAAAACATAAATGGTTTTAGTAGAAGTTCATTTATATCCGTAAATGTATTTAGTCTGAATTAAATATACAATCATACAATTAAAAGGGCTACCAGTCCATTGTACATAGAGGGTAGTGAGTTCGAATCTCGGCTCGGTCATCATTCTTTCCAATGATTGCCAAAAGTTATTGTGCCTAGCGTCATTTGTCATCCCACCAATATGTTGAGTACTGGTATGAGAAAGCTATGAAACACATGAGTAGGTGAACTGGCAACCGTGATATGACTGAACAATTGTTGAAAACGGCGTTAAACCACAAACAATCAGTAAAAATTCCACCAATGGACTAAATAGTATATGTGGAAAGATAGCCAGTTACCTGGAAGCATTTTATGTGGAGTAAGTACTGGTGCGAAAAATCCTGGAAACATGCGTTTAGTAAACTGGCCGTCAAAAAGGCATTAAACAACAATCACATACACACATATATATATACAGGTTGACAGACAGACAGATAGCCAGACAGACAGACATATAGAGAGAGGGAGAGACAGACATACAGACATACAGACAGACATACAGAGAGACAGACATACCGACGGAGACTGAAACAGGGAAGAGACAGAGACAGAAAGACTCAGAGAGAGGGACAGATCGAGAGAAAGAGAGAGAGAGAGAGAGAGAAAGAGAGAGAGAGAGAGAGAGAGAGAGAGAGAGAGAGAGAGAGAGAGAGAGAGAGAGACAGACAGACAGACAGACAGACATACATACAGACAGACAGACAGACGGACAGACAGCCAGCCAGCCAGCCAGACAGACAGACAGACAGACAGACAATCCCTCTGATTGATTATATCAATCAATCAAATAATAGAACATTTACATAAATAAAGTTATTTACACTTGCCATTATATAAAACAGAATCCATATTATGAATATAATAATGATTTGTTAATATTAGAAATATGTGTATATGTTTTTAACACCACCAGTTGCCTTTAAAGCTGAAAGCAGAATGAACATGTCCTTACATGTATTGAACCCCTTTTTAAGGGACAGAATGAATGATTTAGGTTCATTTCTATAAAACCCTTCCTGTGTTTTGAGTTTTACCATAGCTGGCCCCTAAAAAGGATTGAATCTTCCCCAATATGTTGGAACTTATAGAATGATAAATTTTGTCTCTTTATATGATCCTATACTTTTGCTATGAAGTTTCTTTTTTTCCGCTGAGCCGTGATAGCTCAGTTGGTAACGCCGAGAGCAATCAGGCCGTTAGGGTCATGAGCTAAAATCCCAGTTCCGTCCTTCATTCTTTCAAATGAATGACGAAAGTACTTGTGACTAACACCAGTCGCCTTCATACCTATGGATTGATTATTATATGTGGAAAGGTAGCCAGTTAACTGGGAGTATATTGTATGAAGTACTGTGTAAGAAAGCCTGGAAACATGCGTTAATTAAACTGGCCGCAGTGATATATCTGAAATATCGTTAAGAATGGTGTTAAACTACAAACAATCAGTCAATCAATTCCTTCTTTTACTACGAGGACAAATTATGTACATCGTATATATATATATATATATATATTAGGGATGGCAACGATTAATCGGTTACCCGGTTAACCGTACGTTTTCCGATTAATCGGTTAGTAATTTCGGTAACCGAGTACTCGGAAGAAAAGATAAAATATATACACAGTTGTGTTTCACCTTTTGTTCTTTTGTTCTTTTCAATTTGTCACACGTATCTGACATGAGAGGTTAATTATTCACACCTCCATCGGCCAGTGTTTACATTACTGCGATAACAGCCGCACTCGATTTTATTGATGATTGTTTGTTTGTGTAATTGTCAATTAAAGGACGCTTTGTTTCTTTTAAAAACAGTTTGATGTCTAATAAAGGCATAAATTATAAGATCATGACTTATTAATTATATTCGGCGTTTGTTTTGATAATACAAATAATTGGAGTGAGTGTGATACATTTGAATTGTTGTTTTTGTAAATTATTATTTACCAACACGATTGGAAGAGTAATTTCAAGTTTGTAACACATTTTCCCCTGAGTTGGTATTTAAAGATATGCACCTATGTACCTTTTTCATTAGACATATTATAAATCGTATAACAGTCACTTCGTTAAAAAATATCGACAGAATATATTGCCATAATGCCGCCTTCTGCATCCTTTGTTTGGAAGTATTTCAAACGCTGTGCTGATGATAACAAAGTCAGTTGCAGTTTGTGTGGTAATGAACTGTCTTGGACTGGTGGAACCAGTAACATGCGCAACCATATTCGACTAAAACAGTGGATATTTATTGTCTATGAATCTATACGGTTAACCGGGTAACCGGTTACACAATTGTACGAGTAACCGGTTAGTAATATCGGTAACCGTTGCCATCCCTAATATATATATATATATATATATATAATCTCGTTCTGTTAGACAAGTACTAGATTATGACTTATATTTTTGAGACATTTACCCACATTATGTATAAGCTATACGCATTTAACTGTTGAAAACGGTTTTCTTCAGTTATGTCTCAATTTATATGTCATTCGAAAGATGTTGTTGCTTCCATTAAAAATCTAAAAAAAATCATATGTCTGCGATTAACCGTTAGTGAAATATTAACGTTCAAAATTAGTAAGTGCTTTAAAGCGCTTCAAAGCCAGATTGACCCGCAAATCTTAAAACAAAGATATTTCCATTATTCATTGCCCGATGTTAGTCGTGTTGTCTATGTTTCCAATTTTGTTTCCATACTCTACATTTTGGTTTGATTAAACCGGAAGTAAGGCGTACCCGTAAACCGGAATTGACGTTATTTTATCTTAAAATGGTCAGTCTTTCTTTAGATATGTCTGAATCCGATAAATATGTAAGTCGTTCGAAAGATACTGATGTACTGATTACATATCTGAAAAAAATATATGTTTACGATTTTCAGTTATTGAGATATTAAAGGAATACGCTCGGCTGAAATTTAAACTATATGACCAAATAGCACTACAGTAATGTATCATTTTGATGTAAATACCTTTTTTTTACATGCTTGCACTATCAAGATATATGCTTTTAAAGTTTGTGTTTTCACGTCGGTATCGACCGCCTATGGGCGCCGCTATCTTTGCTTAAAATCAACTTCCTGTGACGTCAGTTACCCACTTCCGATTAACACCGTATGGATTACTAAATTTTCAGATCGCTATCTTATCTTAGGTATAGGTCAAAATTGGCCGAATGCGTCCAAAAAGGCCGATTATAGGTCCAGAAAGAAAGGCCAATTTCCCAAAATGTCTGGTACAAAAATGCCGATTATGAGGAAGGACCACTTTTTGAAGTTTAATGGTGTAAATATTGTATACATGTATGTTTGTTTTAGATTATTAATTCATCATAGTGGGGCGGGCGGTAAATTGTTCCGTGTTATAATTGATTACAGTTTGCTTTGAATGTTTATTTAAACTTCCTTAATTAGATAATTTGAGAACGTAATTGCCGTTAATTTATTGAATTCGATAATAGAGAAGTTTGAGAACGTAATTGTCGTTAATTTAATTTATCAGTAACAAAAAAGGCGATGGAAGGTAAACAAAAACACGACCCTTGGCATGTGTAAAAAACATAAGAAATTAGGAAATTCTATAAAGTATAATCATTGCAAACATTTGAAAACATAATGTTGAAAACATGACGGTAAAAGGAGAAACTGCTAATTTTGAGCAATGTCCCCTTTATTCACGATGTTTTTCAAAAGTCGTCTGCTACAAACGCGTTTTCAACAAGAAAATGGTCGACGTGTTCAATAAAAGGGTAAATTCATTTTTTATATTTGACCAAACTTTCAAAAGATTTATTTGTTTGTTAAAGAATGAATTGTAAAATAATTTCTCACAAACCTGCATAAAAATCCCTTATAATCCAAATGATTTCTCACAAACCTGCATAAAAATCCCTTATAATCCAAGTGAAATCGTCCAATTTTACAAACACAAAAGGTCACAGATTTTAACACCGAATTTTGGGAAATGCTTACGTCATAGCGCGTGGGGATTTTACTCAAATGAACCGCGTCAGCACAAATTCCGCATTTGGATAGTTTCAGTGTTAATTTCATAATAAGATCAAATTGCATACTTGTGTGGTATTTTTTTGGTCATGAATCTTCCCAAGAAACAAACAGTGTGATTCACAACTAAAAAGCAAACACAACAATTCATTATCAGTCTAATCTCTGCCTCACAATGTTTTCAAACGAACTGACTGCTGTAACATTTTACACGCCTTGCATGATGGTCAATTAATTATTTTATTACCCCTAATTAGTTGACTTGCTGTTTATTACCCCTAGTCGGCTGCTGCTCCTGATCAGCGCATCAAAGCCTCGGCGGCGCTTTGTTGGTAGATCATAAGTAGTGTCTGATTGCTACCGGAAATATGATTGGGTTTTATGACCTTTAATTGGTTTTCAATAAAGAACGGTACAATGTTTTTAATTTTCGACTAATCTGTGAATTACGCATTTTGTCACAACGTTTACAACTTTATTTATACATGTATTTGCTGTCATAGATATTGTAGTGTTGTGTGGAGTGCCGGTGTAAGAAAGCCTTTATAGGCATTTTTTTTTTTTTTTTTTTGAGCGGTACAGTAAGCCTCTGCAGACGCATCCTGACGAAAAACCGCCCATACAAATATGCAATTTGATCTTATTTGCAATTCACAATATGACCTCCGAATTGCGATTTGTGTGTGACGTGGCTCATTTGTGTAAAAACATCCGAAGCTATGCTGTACTCATTCTTCATAAACTTTCCCGTGTCTTGTATTTGGAGGTAATGAATTGTGGTAAAATACATTCAACTAAAAACAAGTAACGATTTTAAAATTTGGACGTTTTCATTTGGAATTAAAAGGGATATGTATACAGGTTTGAGAATTTTTCTTCAATATATAATATAAAAGTCTTACAACAAAAATCCTTTTGGAAATTTGGTCAAAATTAACCATTTCAATTCTCCCTTTTCAACATACACCAAATCTGCAGCAGATGACTAATATGGAATATCTCTTTACCGCCAACTCCAGAGTATGTAGGGAATGGATCGAATTATGCCTGCTCAAAAGACTCGTCGACAGATCCTATTACAGTAGCGTCCGACCACTACCGGAAATTTGATTGTTTCTATGACCTTTGATTGTTCTACAAAAACGACGGTTCATTATGTCTAACGAGCTGTGAAATCATAACAAACAACTGTCATATAAACGAATGAAATTATTGTATAAATAAATGTTAACACACATATATTTAATTGGCTGATATATATTACACGAGTCAATTTCGAGTTTTCTATCCACCTACTATGGTTGGATACTATTTACTATAAAACTTGATATAGATCTAGTAATAATATGATGTAATGCTTTGAATTTCATTTTGAATAATTGAAGTTTAGGTTTGTAAACTTACGGGGTTAATTTTCTTACGAAAAAATATATTTTGTATTCCCTTTATAGTACCGCAGTCGTTCATTAGCTAACTCTACTTGTATGTTTTGTTTGGGACATAGAGGGTAAATGACGTCACGAATCTTTTCAGAAAGTATCGAGACATTGCGATATGTAAACAATGGCCGCGCCCATGCTGCGCACCGATCAGCACAAATAGTCATCTTTAAATAGTAATATTCATTAGTTGTATGATAATGAAATGCATAGTAAATAAATGTTCTTTAAGTCAATATTTTTCAATTCAATGCGAGTTTTTTTCAGCCGAGCGTATTCCTTTAACGTTCAATAAGTACATCAAAGCGCTTCAAAGTCAGTTTGACTCGCAAATCTTAAAACAGAGATATTTCCATTATTCATTGCTTGATTTTAGTCGTGTTTTCTATGTTTCCAATATGTTTCCATACTCTACATTTTGGAATGATTAAACCGGAAGGCGTAACCGTAAACCGGAAATGACGTTATTTTCTTTAAAAATGGTCAGTCTTTCTTTAGATATGTCTATAGTCGATCAATATGTTTGTCATTCAAAAGATACTGTTGTACTGATTAAATATCTGAACAATTATATGTCTACGATTAACCGTTGTTGAGATATTAACGTTCAAAGTACATCAAAGTGCTTCAAAGCCAGTTTGATCCGCACATTTCCATTATTCATTGCCCGATTTTAGACGTGTTTTCTTTGCTTCCAATTTTTTTACTCTACATTTTGGATTAAACCGGAAGTAGAAGGTACCCGTAAGCCGGAAGTGACTATATGTTGTCTTAAAATAGTCAGTATTTCGTTATTGGATCAATTGGATCAATATGTATTTCATTCGAAAGATTGTATTTTGTTAACCACCAATCAAATATCAATATCACCTTGTTTTATATAAAGGGGCGTGTGCTTAACTATATAAGGGGAGTACTGGCAACGTAGACAATCGGTTTGCTGCAAGATACTATTCTGAACATACTGTATTTTTACAGATATGGATTTGATGGCGTCAACTCTCGAGACAATGGTGACCTCTTTTACCATCGAAGAAGAGATAATGAATATTGCTGCGACTTGTGGTGTACAAAAATCGGCGATGGTACAATTAAGACTTTTCCAATTACGTAATTCACACTATGGTGACCGTTTTGTCAACGAAGATCTGAATAGCTTACTGTATAACTTAGGTAGATCAGCGGATCAACCATTGTTGTCTTTAATATGTGACGATTTAAACTGGCTACTGAATAAGTTCAAGAACAAGTGGAAGTCGAAGAATGTATAAAAGCCCTCTTTTTCGACGATGAAATTGAAGAACTGTCTAGGATATGTGTGGAGGATGGTGATTGGAATCAACTGACACCAGTTTAACAGATAGGAGGTGTGGAAGAGACGGGTCCTTCCCGTCAGACCGACTCCCTCCAAGGCTTCCAGTACACAAAGAAAGAAGTCGAAGTGTACCTATGCGAAGAATGCGGCCGAGGATCGTACGTACTAGATCAAAATTGATAAAAGCTTAAATGGGGAACAGTTACGAGATGTACGACAGGGTCTACATCAGATGTTTAACGATGTTTTAAATGAAGCCAGGAAACGATCTGGGGGGATCAACTCTGTATGGCCAGAGCGATCGGGATCGGCTGGGCTTAATTAAAAAGGTGTACCCCCGGAAAATGGAAAGACATCCCTAGAGGAAAGAAAAGAAACATAGAGCTCGCATTGGAACACCAAACATCTGGATCGACCTGCCAGTCTCAGCGATGGGCAGGCGTTTGATGAGAGTCTGGGTGTATACGTGATGGTTATTAGCGCCAGACCGGGAAATAAGTTTATCACTAGTCCCAGTGCTGACCAACGTCCATGTTTGTATCTGTACTTGGTGAACGACGACCATTTTCACACTATCACCAGTATCTCTGGGTTCTTCAGCGCCAGGTTTTTTTGCGACAAGTGCCCGAAACACTACAACAACAAAGAATATCACCAGTATGAGACCTCCTGTATCGTGTGTAAGAGAGATAATTGCCTCGAAATGGACATCTTGATGAGTTGTCATTCGTGTCACATGACATGCTGTGGATGACTTTGCTTTACCGTTTGCTATACCGTCTATCCAAAAAGTGTGTCCATAGTAGATTTTTCTATGCAGTCACGATACTCGTTCGCTTCGATAGGATGCAAAGAAAATATCGAAAAAAAAAAACTTATAGAGGAAATAATTAAATATGATAATACGTACTCGATAAAGGAACGAGCGCAAGTAATTTTATGTGAGATCATTTGCATTTAATAACACTCGTCGTCTATTTCTAAAACGTGTTAAAATAAAAACTTTAAGGGTTTTCTGACTTTCTGGTAAGTTACAAATCCAAATTAATGTAATATGACATCATAGTATGGCGTCATTCTATTAGCAAATGATGAATAAGTAACCAAAAGGAAAACGAGAGAAATGATAGTGCAAGTTGATTTTATTTTGTACCTGTCATCACCACTTCATGGATTTAAAACCTTGGCCATATTTTAAAGTTAAATATATGCTTAACCTGATGATGATTTTTATTTTCTTAGCTTAGGTCGGTAGGACTCATAAATAACTGATAGTGCTGCAAGCAAGGGGCTAACTGCAGTTCACGGGGAGTTACTTACCTATCACAAAAGTTAATAAATGTTTACCCGAAATAGATAGCACCTATACTCATATCAATTGTTAAGAGGTTCGAGAACCGGTGTTTCCATGCTAAAATGATCAACATATCCAATTACCACTAAATTGTATCATGACTACAATGACAGTATCCAATGTATGCCAACACGATTACGTGTACTCCTAATGAATCAATTAAAGGCGTGTTTCTACGATAACAAGGTATTTTAGAATCCAGATTACTTCTGCACATGTTCCGCAAAACGCACGGTGATTCATATGTATTTGCATACAAAGACTAATAATGTACTAAAACAACATGTTTGTCAAATGACATAAGTATAGGTAATCAGAAATAACATGAGAACGAAACCGAAAGCTCAAAACTTGTGTTACACTGGGCGCCGACATGTTTGTTGACATATTTTGCAGACTTCAAATGTTCATATATCTCCGTAAATAACGATGCATAACTAACATCAAAAGGCCTGCACACTATTTATATGTTCTTTCATTTAGCTACTCACCAAATTTTGAATAACTCTTTCTAGTTTTCAGTACAGATTACATTTCCTCTTGATCATATTTTAACGGCCACGCCGTTCTTATCAAAGCCTGGTTCTCGTTTCTAACCAACACATTCGCACCGCTTCACATTCGCACTTCGCTATTTCGTTCGAAGACTTTTGGCCCTTACACTCCAGCCCTCTAATTGAGGAGTAATGAAAATTACGAATCAATTACAAAATGCATATCACAACTAACAAGGTAGATAACAACACCAGATCACCAATCCTAGAACTGCTGATTTTCCAGATTAAAGACTAAATCTTTTCTACAAGCAAAGAAGGAAAGTTCTATGATTACTAATCAATTATTCAGAATAATACTGAACTCTATTATCCATTGATTAAATAAAACTTATATCTAAACTAAAGTTATTTCAAGGAATCATTAAGTTAAGTAGCGTGTCCTCATGCACCATGTATTTATTCCATCTCCAGAATAACACACAGTTTTTCAACTGGTCGTACAAGTGTATTTGTCGCGGTTTTCACTTTCACTTAGCGAACATAACCTAATCGAACTGGCATTGTTTCCTCAATCACTGCCATAAGCCATGACTTCCTTGGTGAATTAGAGTCTACGATAAGCACTACGCACCGTTTTCAGGTTTGGCTTCTTCTCATTCAACTTCTGTCTCTCTTGCAGTAGAGGTAGATATTCACATAACCATCGCCGCCAGAACAGGTCGGCCATGTATTGTACTTGCCTCCAGCGACGCCTGCAATAATTTGTTGTTTTTGTTAAAGGTCCCTGTTGGTAGATTTTGTTTACGTTTCTGAATCAACAGATGGTTCGGCGTAAGTGCCTCAAAATCGTTGCACTGATCTGAGGCTCTGGTAATTGGGCGACTATTCAGGATGCGCTTCTACTTCACACATGAGTATGGATAGTCTTTCGTCGTCGAGAACCTGTTCACGTAATGTAACATTCATTGCCCCTCGAACCGATCTAATTAATCTCTCCCATACACCTCCATGATGGAAACCAGCAGATGGATTGAACTTCCATTCAATACTTCTCTGCAACATAGCTTCATTAATCTGCGATACATTCCATTCACTTAAAGATTGCTTCAATTCTCCACCAACGAAGTTCGTTCCATTGTCGGATATAATTTTGTTCACCTGTCCCCGGCGAGCAATGAACCTACGTAGGGTATTTATATAAGAGTCAGTGTCTAACAAAAAGCAGTTTCAAGATGTACTGCGCGACAAGCCAAGCAAGTGAAGATGACATCGTATCTTTTCACGTGACTACGTTAAAGTTTCACTTCAAACGGTCCGAAATAGTCAACACCTACGCTAGTAAATGGCGGTTCATCGGGTGTTACACGGTCTTCGGGTAGGGTTGCCATTTTCTGTTTACCAACAGGAGCTTTGTATTTTTGACAGTGAACACATTTAGAGATCAGCTTCCGTATGGCTGAGGGACCATTAACTAACCAATACTTCTGCCTCAATGTAGATAACATGTGGTTTCTTCCAGAATGTTTGAGATCATTATCAATTTGTTTTAGCACTAACATAAAAACATGATTGTCTTTAGGTAATATGATGTTTGCTCTCTTCTGGCATACTTGCTTTGTGCAGACGTCTGTCAACACACAATATTCCATTCCACACGATTGGGTCCAGTTTTCTAATGCTGCTTCTGCGTTTCACTTGTTAGTCAGCCCTTTGTAGCCAGTTAACCTCTTCGGAGAATGACCGTTATTGTACATACACTAATACCGCTTTCTCTGCTTTGTCTATGTCTTTGACGGAAAGATGACTTTGTTCACTATTACATTTTGTTTCCTGTGCAGTGCCACATTTCACGTCCACAAGCCTGTGAAGTTTCTTTCGCACTTTGAGGATCCATGCAACACTTTTCCTCAGTGTGTATGAATCAATTTACTAACGCTGCTTTTTTCCGTTGGGTTCACTATGATTGTCCTCACTGCGACCTTTTTCACTTCTGGGTCATCGTCGTTAAGCTCTACAGTATCTGAAGGATTTTCTGGCAGCTGCTTTTTGGTAGCTGTAACAATCCGGGTGCTCCAATCAATGCTTGGTCCACATGAACTTGTTTACTGGTATACCCCGTGAAGCAACGTCCGCTGGGTTTTGCTTCGTGTTGATGTAATGCCAGTTTGCAGGTGATAACACGTCATGAATTACTGTAAGTCTATTTGCCACGAATGTATGGAACCGTGAACTTTTGTTCCGAATGTAACGAAGCACTGACATACTGTCCGTCCAAAACACTGTTCTGTCTATACTCATGTCGAGTTCGTCTTTGAACATTTTATCAGTACGTACTGTCACTGTTGCAACTGTGAGTTCTAACGCGGTACAGTTACCTTTTTACAGTGATGCGACTAGAGACTCCCAATGACGAATGCACAGTGCACTTTGCCCTTGGTATTTACACGACGTAGGTAGGTTACTGTCCCGTAGCCCTTTTCGCTAGCATCTGCAAAGTGATGTAGCTGTTAAAATCACGTTTCTGAAGTCTGAAGGTTCGAAACATCTGGCGACCTGAAAGTTAGTCAGATTGTTGATTTCCTTGAGCCACTGCAGCCACTGCTTTGAGTATTTCTCTGGTATTGGGTCGTCCCATCCTAGTTGTAGCTGACATAACTCCTGCAGCATCCCCTTTGCACTAAGAATACGTGGGGAAAGAAAGCATAAGGGATCGTAGATACTACTGATTGTTGACAGGATCCCTCTGCGTGTATGCGAATGTTCTTTGACCGTTACTGTGAAGCAGAATGCATCCGATTCTATCATCCAATTTACCCCTAATGTTCTTTCTATTGGTAAGCTGTCTTGGTCTAAGTCTATTATTTCAACGGCCCTCTCTGGAGCAGGTATTGATCTTATAACTTCTCTGTTGTTGCTCATCCATTTTGAGATTTGAAAACCTCCTTCTTTAAGGACGGCTTGCATATCGCTCACCAGCGATATGGCTTCGCCTGTTGTTGGTACTGACTCTAGAGGTTTGGACGTTGATCAAACAGATGAACTTTCATCGTTGCCCGGATCAACATCGCGCCATCACATAATTCTTTGGAAATTCCTGTCTTTTGGGGGCACCTGTACCTGGTAGAACATGCTCTCTATATCTCCAATTACTGCAATTTTCTCTTGTCTGAATCTTGTCAGTGTACCAACTAGCGTGTTTGTAAGGTTAGTTTCTTTGCAACAATTTGTCGGTCATTTAGCGACGTTCCTTGATATCTGGCTGCACAATCGAATACGACCCTTATTTTGTTTTTCTTTGGATGATACACACCGTGATGGGGAAAATACCATACGCTACCATTTTCCGGTTTGTCATCGGTGACACTTCCTATCCATATCCTTTTTAAATGACATTTTCCATGAATTCCGAGTACTCTGCACGGAAATTTGTATTGCTCTCGAAACGCTTGGCTAACGATTTCAGACGCTGCTCGGCTTGTTTTCGGTTATTTGGCATACTAACATTATTTGCTTTGAAAGGCAAGTCTATGGAGTAATGTCCGTCTTCCTTTTTGGTAGACCTGGTAACTACGTCTAGAAACTGTTTGTCTTCCATTGATGGTTCTAGTTTGTCATCAATTGTCCTGTCATTGATATCATGATTGAACTGATTGCGGACCTGTTCTTCTAAGCGTGGGGCTACCTTTATGAAGCTGGATGTAATGAGTCTACTTGTCTCACCACCTGTTACGTCGAGAGGTCCATTGATTACCTATCCGAACATAGTCGTCACTGCAAAGGGACCGCCGTTTTAATTAGGGATAACATCCCATGGTTCCATTGCATTGGGCACATAGATTCCAATCAACAAGTCAACTTCACAATTGATTCTGTCCAGCGCAATATTTCTAAGATGGCCTGATGTGAATGTCTTCTATAGAAGTTACGTCGTCGTTCGATACAGGAATCTTCTCTTGAATGAATATAGGCGGAAGTTCAATAACACTGTCGCCCCCGAGCGAACCGATCTCTAGTCCCGATACCTCATACGTTTCTTGAACACTTTCCTGTCCCATTGTCAACAAGTTTATACTTGTCTTTTTACTACAACATTTAATAGTCTTGCAGTTTTCTGTTCAGTGTTCTGGCTATTTAGGATGTCTCTCACGTAAACTGGGTCTGTTGCCTTATTGGCTTCCGTTCTGACTAAGGCTACTAAGTGTTCAAATTTCACAAGTCCATTTTTTGCCTTTATTTCATACGCCCTATTTTTCCATGTTTCGTGTAGGTAGAAAGGCAGCTTCTTGATGATTGCCTTTAGGTTTTCTGAGTACTCGAGCACTCTTGCTGCATCGACGTTTTCGACTGCATACTGGCATTCACGCAGAAATATTGCAAATTCGTCCAGGGCTTTGGCATTGTCTGCTTTAATAGGAGGCCATTCCATTACTTTCTTGACATATGCCTGAGCTATTAAGTCCGCGTCACCATATCGTTCGTTGAACTCTTCACACACAGCTTTATACCCGATTTCCGCAGACAGGTTCGAATAACCAAGTACGATTTTATGCGCTTCTCCAAACGTGAATTGCAAAAGAAATGTCAGCTTCTCTTCATAAGAGTCTGTGTTTGCACATACTCTTGCTTCAAACTGTCTTAAGAAATGCTTATAATCTAACACATTTCTTCCAAATGTCTGTATATCTGCCCTTTTCTTGTTCAATTCGTGTGAAATTGCCGAAATTCCAATGTTCGAATCACCTCTCTTGCTCTTATAAACCACTGAATGTTCATTCTTGTTTTGGGAAGGTGCTAGCGCTAACCTTTTCACTTTTGTTTCAAAATTGACCTCTTTTGCTGTTTCGAGATTAATGTGAATATCTTGTCTTATTCTTATTCTTTGTTCTAACTCATCTAATATTCTTGTATTTGTGTCACCCACTTTCAGTTCGTTTTTTTTCACCAATTCTTCTTCTTTCATTTTTAAATTTAATTTTTCTTCATAGATCTTCTGTTTTTCCTTCAATGCTGATTGTCTAGCTATTAATTCAACCTTTCTCCGTCCCTCTTTCATTTTTTTTTATAGAAATATGTCTTGACACTTTCGAGCTTTTACTACTTATGCTACTTTGTGAGTTATCATCTTCTTGCTCTTGTTGTATGATCGGTGAAGGAGGCTTAATGTTAATTCAAACCCACTCTTCAGCAGTGTGTTTCATTCTAATATACTTGACACTTTTTGTTCGAATTGTTCATGGTCTAGACTTGCTTCTTGAGAATTTAACCATCTCTGTTATTCGTCAAGTGCCATGAACAAGGCCATTCAGAATAGTTCTGTTTCGCCACTAGTGTGTCTCCTAATAGATCTTCCAAAATCTCTGTATGAGAGTCCAAATGACCTAAAAGTATATTTCTTTCCTTTTCTTTCAAACTTCTGGTGTACTGTAACCCCTTGTCTGTCATGGTCCGCTGCCGGCTACGCATGTCCTCCTCTAGGTTACCTTCCTTTGTGGTGATTTTTCCTCAAAATCTGTTAATGTTGTACTGGCGAGGGGCAGAAAGAGACAACCAATGGCTAATGCGTATACCGGTGACTTTTATTGATACGATTACCACATTTTAAATAACTCTTTCTAGATTTATTTAGATTACATTTTCTCTTTATCATATTTTAACGGCCACGCCGTTCTTATCAAAGACTGGTTCTCGTTTCTAACCAACACATTCGCACCGCTTCACGTTTGCAATTCGCTCTTTCGTTCGAAGACTTTCGGCCCTTACATAATGAATAAATGAATGAATGAATATATGAATAAATGAATGAGTAAAATAATGAGTTTGACTGTGAATGTATTGTAATATTTACAACAAAATGTGTCAATGTTTATTTCTCATTGGCTAGAATAAATGGTTCTCCGTCTGAAGGAATAAGCTTTAAAAATATATTTGGAAAGTTTTCTGACATGATTTTATTAATCTTGTATCATCTATATGCAGTGATCTTTTTCAAAATCTTATAACAGATAACCATTGTCTAAATATCCTATGAAGCCAATCACTGTCTACAATCAATGCTGTTACAGGTGCGAATCTATGAACACCTAGATAATACCTCATGCTCCTATTTTGAATATTGTCTATACATTTGAACGATTTAAATCTCATGTGGATGCCCCATTAATTACAGATGGGATCGACACAGTTATAATACAGTTTCTCATATGATTTAAAACCAAACTCTTTCATATTGTAAAATTTAGAGATAATTCCGTCTAAAGCTCTCCCTGCACCTTTTGATATTGCATCACAATGTGCTGAATGTTTCAAATGTTCATAAAAAATCACGATGAAAAAGTTAATATATAAACATTATCAGTAACTTCAACTGAACAATGATATATGAAAAAGAAGTTATGTAGGAAATGTAAAAATAACAAATCATTTCTCCATTTCTTGCAATGTTTCTATGTCAATGTTTCCTATTCCAAGTTCCCTTTAAGTGTAACAAAGGTTATGATGAATTATGATCGACTGTCTGCTTTTTCTTCAACGAAGGGACAATTTGAGAGTTCGTCTGCGTTTAACAATAAAGTAGTATACAGTCTGCATCTTACTGACCTTTTACTTCAATCTGCTTGCAACAGAGTTACCTGTGATAAAGCAGATACTAAATTTAGAAAAGGGAGACAACCAATCAAATTCTAGAATTATGTTTTGAAATTTCTACATTGACATTGCTCTTACTTTGGTTTATACCTGTTTGGCTTGATATATAAATATTGAAGTTACTCCTCCTTTTTTTAAAATGTTTTGCATATCATATCGAATCATTTGGGAAAATAGTACATATATATATATATATATAAATGTTAGCCTTGAACTCAAAACTTTTTCCAACACTTCGGCGGTTTTGTGTTGGGTTTTGCCACCTGTATCCTGCTTTGGATATGGTTGTGCTCGTGTGACACTTAACCCCGATAACGTTGTCTAACCGGAATATAGTTGACTAAAAAAATATACAAACAATTTATAAAAATCGAAGGCGTATTTAGACGCAAAATATAAATGTTTGTAATTATAAAAGGGGATGGCTGTATCTAAGTTGTGAGAACTTGTGGCCAGACCCGTTTGCCTATAACATGTATATTTGTAAATCTTAATCTTATTCTGTATGTAAATTGTGTGGGAAATAACATATGTCTAAATTAAGGTAAGATATTTCAGTCAGCCTTGTATTCATACAGTTGCGCCGCGTCAGGCGAGTTGGTGTTTTATTGAATCTGCGATCAGACTTGAGACCCGACATTCGCCTGTCACAGATACATAATCTGATAAAAATGGAATTGTACCCGCGCTAGTTGTCTGTCAATGAAATAAAAACCTAAATCGCCAGAGGCGAGTCAAATGTATACAAACGGTACAGTAACCTACACAACATAATAACGTGCTATACCTGAAAATGTATGACGATTCATCTTACATGTTGTCTTTTTTTTTATGACTAAATTGATAAACGAACATCTCAATTAACTCAACAATATTTAGATATATCATTACAAAATAATGGTAATATGTAAGTCGTATTCTTAAACGCTCGTAAGTCAATAATCCTACAGCGAGTAAAGTGTAGGGGACTTGATTTCTTTTGATAAGCACCGTTTATAAATTTAAAAAAAGGCATGCATTTCTTTGAGCACTGAATAAACAAACACATTGTTGATAATAAAATACGTACTTAACATTTGATTTATATAATATGTGTTTCATTTGGGAAATGTTGAGTAGCGTGCCGGGATTATACAGTCGTCAACTATACTTGCCAATTATCTTAAGTGTACATATCACCCTATCTTTATCAACCCTTTCCCACATACGACAAATCTGCAGCAGACGACTTAGAAAACATGGTGACAAAAACCTTGATATTCCACGTAGTACTAAACAATTCTTACCGATTGCACTTATTAAAATTGTATTGCGATTGGGAAGAAAAGAATATTCTCGTCAGAAGTTAGTAGTACACTTTTAAGATAATTCTGACTATTATTTATGTATATGTATCAACAGCCTTATTCAAATGTTACATGCGATCTATACAACTGTTTTGCACAAAGAACGTTTCATATTTACAAATGTTAAAATATCTATTCAACCGGCGATTTAAATAGAACAGAATAATCCCATTATAGTGTCTGTCTTGCCTCCTGGGTTCAACTGCAATCTAAACATGTGGACTGGTTCTTCAAACAACTAGGTACCAGCGTTTTCTAGGCCCAGCAAATGAACAAAAGGAAATATCTAAAATACATAGGAAAAAACAAACCAACTGTCACCACGGTACTGATTACAATGTTTCGGCTAGCTTTGCTTTTTCACCAGAATGCATTTGAATATATAACAATGAATTTAAATTAGTCATTGTAAATTTGTATAGAATGCACTGGAAATGTTTGATTTGATCCTATTTAGTATTTTGACCTTGTTTGAAGTGACTTTTTCTACCTGTAAAACGCTTAGAAAGTGCGACAACTGAGGGTTGAAACTGGTTAATTTACATGGAAACAAAGAAGGAATGTATTTGGTGTATCGTGACCTAATACGTGAAACATATTATCTTTGATATTTGTCAGCAATGTGCTAATGTCAAGCAATCAATTTCGCCACAACGTTTTCGAAAGTTGTCTGCTGTAATCCGTAAAAAATACTGTCCGCATGTGGGAAAAGGGAATGGTTAAATTATTGTATTTATTTATTACAGATTCAGTGCACATAATGGAAAAGTGGAAAACAAAATAATATACAAGTACACCAAATATAAGTACCCCCGAGAATGCA
Organism: Serripes groenlandicus; assembly: GCA_031761405.1. Classification (NCBI taxonomy): domain Eukaryota; kingdom Metazoa; phylum Mollusca; class Bivalvia; order Cardiida; family Cardiidae; genus Serripes; species Serripes groenlandicus. The sequence continues at coordinate 178,111 of JASEVX010000284.1, forward strand.
GTTAGATACAAACATGCATACATACCAAGAGCGAGATCAAGGTCAGACACAAGAACGGCCAAAATCGGAAACCACAGTGACGAAAAAACATCAATTGCTGAAACTGCTTTCACAACAGAAGAAAACTCAACTATCAACTGTAGTAACGCGCATCTTAATCTTGGTTTTCCTACTTTCTGTTTCCGTGACATGTATCACCCTAGCGGCGATCTACGACAACCGTGACCTGTACATTGTGGGCGGTTTATTCATATTTGGATTAGTGTTCTTTTCGGTGATGTTTACCGTGATGAACTGTCAGCCGTGGATTAGGAACAGAAAGATACACGCAATGGTCGATAAACACGTTAAAGATATGGAACGACGACCGTCAGTGTCGAATGATCCTAAAATAACTATAGAAGATCTGTCGATCTTAAGGACGAGTCTTAATTAATAAAGACCTACAGTGTTCACATATTACCCATACAAGCCTAGTATAAGCACCTGTCAACTTGTGTAGATTCTGATAAGATTGTGCAAGTGGACAACCTGATCAAAATCTACTATGTTTACAAATTACACACACAATTCTGTCAGAAGATTCTGTCAACGTGCGTATATTCTGATTAACACTGTGCAGTTGTAGAGCCTCATCAAGATCTACTTTGTTAACAAATTTCTTACACACGCCTGTCCGAAGATCCTGACATCTTGTTGTTCCTACGTTCTATTTCCGTGACATGTATCACCCTAGCGGCGATCTACGATAACCGTGACCTGTACATTTTGGGCGGTTTATTCATATTTGGATGAGTGTTTTTTGGTCGATAAACACGTTGAAGACATGGAACGACGACCGTCAGTGTCGAACGAGCCTAAAATGACTATAGAAGACCTGCCGCTCTTAACGACGAGTTTTAATTAATGAATGCCTGCAATATTCACGTTAATATGTACATGTTGGCTGTTGTGAACACTGTAGATCCAGATCAGCCTGCGCATTTACACAGTCTGATCAAAATATGCGATGTTCATATATCACTCTCAGAAGCTTCTGGCATCGTGTGTATATTTTGATAAGTCTGCACAAATGGACAGGCTGATCTTAATCTTCACTATTCAGCAATGCAATGGTGTATCTTTCCCCCAAGGACGGGCCCATGATATTTTCATGTAATTGATATTATGTAATATCGTCTCAAAACTCTAGGCCTGACGATATCTTGTTACAAGTTGTTACATATACATATATGGAATTGAGTTTCTGGGTTTCGTCGCATTTCCAGTCAAGCGTTGTTCACGGTTCATCAGACTATTGTCTATGGATGATTTTAAGAAATAAACTATCAAAAACCGTGGTTTATTGGCAGGAATTAACCACGAAGGTCTACGGCCTGAATGGTTAATTACAACGCACCAGAACGACAAACTAATGTGTTTTCGCCAATAAACCACGGTTTTTGATAGTTCATTTCAATTCTAACAGACCCGACACCTTAACAAACGGAAATAAATGCACTTTTTAGCAAACCAGTTTACTACGGAATACCGTTAGGGCCATCGCCTGTGAATGTGTTGATTTGAAACGCGATACTCGACAGTACGAAGATGATAACACGAGAGTACGATAACGAAAACGCGATAATACGACAGTACGATGATGATAACGAGACAGTACGATGGTGATAATGCGACAGTACGATGATGAAAACGCGACAGTACGATGATGATAACGCTACAGTACGATGATGATAATACGACAGTACGATGATGATAACGCGATAGTACGATACTACGATATTAACAATATGTATTGACATTGGTATAAACATATCAACAACAACAAGTCTGTGCTGACCTGTTTTAAAAATAGAACTTGAATACCCGTCAATTCCGTCAATGATTACACAGTGAGCCGACATACAACACTGTTTTGTCATTTATTTCTAAATAAGTGCAGCTGGATAGCTTTGTTATTTCAAACGTAAATCTTGTGGCCACCTGCTTAGTAGGGCTCATTGATTTTCTCACAAGTCTGTCAGAGACCATCCTCGGTACCCAGGCTACTCATAAAATATATGATATATTTTATGAAAAGTCTGGGTACCGAGGATGGTCAGAGACATGTTTAATAATTCTGCATTGCCTATCTAACCGATTGGCTGTACAACTATCCCCAATAGGTGACATGTACGGTAAGTTTATCGAGTCAGTCATTGCAGACGACGTAGTATACTATACATGTATGTTTATTTACATCACGTGACGCTGAATCGTTTTGGACAATATCCAACTGTTATTGTTGGATTGTTAACACTTAAGAACTGTATTACATTTCAAAACTAATACTTAGTTAAACTTTGTAGGTGTATGTAATCGCATATATACAATTTTGTTCGATAGTAATTAACGTTTCTAACTTGACATATATATACGTAATATAAATGTGTTTAGCCGGAAGTGATATATACTTGAGGATATTCTTTCAACATTTGTTACCCTCATAGATGAATTTTACACGTGTGTGAGTTTGAAGTTTTAGGTGAGTGTATTTTGTTTTTTTGGGGTGTATGGTGTTTTACATCGCTTGTTACTATAATCAGTTATATCACGGCGTGTCCTGTGTAAGTACTACTGGTACTACTGATCCATTTATCCTGACAAAAGCGAGTCAGTTATAATCGTAACCCTATAGTCCGGAGCACCGGGGAGGAGAAGCCAGAACTAAACTTTTTTGTTAAGTCTTTGGTATGACCCGACAAGGGATCGAACCCGTGATCTTTCGCATCCGAGGCGAAATCTCTACCACTAAACTACCGAGACGGTAATTTAGGTGAGTTATGTGACTGTTTCTAAGGCGCTACATATTGTTGTGTCCATTCACCCTCAGCTATCTGTATAACCTGCATTATATGATCATTTGATTGTTTTTAAATAGTCTGTTTAGAAATGGTAGTAACGGATGGTTGCCCTCCTTGGCGCCCAGGGATGCGGTGTAATTACTACGACTAACTGGCTGGGGTTAGGATAAATGGACCAGCAGTACTTGTAACATACCAAGGAAATGCCATGATTTAACTGAAATATTGTCAAAACTGGCGTTAAACACTGTTATATGAATATAATTTTGGTTGTTACCTGAATTGGAGTTCCAGACATATATTAGTTTATGTGTGATGTTTGGTTCACCCTCCAACTATAATGTTGTTTCAGTTTATTGATTGGTTGAGCTGTGCTGTGAAGATTCGCAGCACGGCTCAATTATCAATATACTTAATTATTATCACTAAGATTTGAATTGAATTATCATCATTTTGACTTGAATATATATGTTATACTATTATTATTACTAGCTTTAACATACTGCTGAAATTATGTCACGTTGATATCTAAAATGTATATACACTTATGATGTTATAAGAAACATGTATGTTTACGTTACGAAATAAAGAATTTGAATCTTGAATCTTGAATCTTGTCTCAGTAATCAGTCAATGTCAAAACACGTCTTTCTTGCTTTGCCTCCTGGGTCCAGCTGGCACATGTAATATTCCCATGTGGACTGGTTCCTCAAGAAACTGGGTACCATCGTTTTCTAGGTCTCAGCAACTGACCAAAAGGAATGCTCTCAAACACAAAGGACAAAACAAACCAACTTTCACCACAGTATTGATTACAATGTGTTCGCTAGATGGACGTAGCTACGTATTTGACCTTTTCACTGATTTATGTACAGACGACTTCTGAAATCAGTGTTGGAAAACGCACAAAAAATGAAAAATGCTCAAAGCAAGCGATTTTTCGTTCGCCCACAGGTTTCGATTCTGTACCACGATTATACTTACTTTTCATCCACTCTCACCGTAATCGAGAGGTACTACACCGTAGGTTTAGGTCTACAACCGATACAAATGAAATGAGTGTATACCTTCACCAGAATGCATTGAATATATGACATAGCGTTTAAAATGTTTCATTTGATCATATTTAGTATTTTGTCCTTGATCTGAAGTGAAAGTAGAGTATCTGAATAAACCCGTTTCGTTCCAGCCTAATTTCTTTGAAAATGATGGTAACCATCTTCGCTGGGTGAATTATTTCTTGCATATTACATGACCCCTATTTTCTTTGGATAATTTTAAAGCTTATGGATAATTCTTTCTACTTGTAAAACGCTTAGAAAGAGCAACAATTGAGGGTTAAAAACGTGATTTACATGTAAACAAAGACGGAATTTATTTGGTGTATTGTGACCTTATACGTAAAACCTATTAACTTCGATATTTGTCAGCATTGCCTAATCCTATAGTTGGAAATTTAGATTCGTTTCGGCTGTTATGATGTAACAACTCGGTTCGCATTATCGTGGTTGTTTGGAAAGATAAGCTTGACATTGTAAATCACACAACTTTGACCATATATATCTTCCGTTTTAATTTGAGTAATGGATTATGACCTGGATAGTCTGCTTTGTTGAAATCTATCTTGTTTATATACGAACTTTCTTTTATTTTATTTCTTTTATTATTGGGAAATGAATGTTTTTGACGCCGTGAAGAAGCGCGGAGTCAGTATGGGATACGTTTCAATTTTGTACCATGGGGTGACGTAATCGAAAAAGGATCAACCAACATTATTATTGTAAAGAAAAACTAAATAATATGTTAAAGAAAAACCGTTTATGGATGAAAAGATTGTATTAACTGACTTAAGAAACAACAAGATACAAAATACGTATGTCTTCTACCATTCTTACACAACTTAAGACACATTTAATTGTTATTTAATAAATGTTCCCCAACTTCCTAGGCTACGCTTTTTTTATAGGTTGGTTTACGGAGTGCACTTTTCCCCAACTTCTAAGGCTACGCTATTTAATTATTCGGTTTACTGCTCTAATGTTTCGGGGGATGTTTTTTCCTATTTATTTCTGTTGTATTTCTAAACTTAAAACGCTCCCCATACAGTTGTTCATTTACACCTTGTATTCTTGTATTATTGCTAAATGTTGACTATACATTTGAACTTTTTCTTTTGATTTAATAAATACTCAATTGTTATACTTTCTTTAATTCGCTTACACAATCGACTATTTCAAGAAAGGAATTTTAGAAGGGAGATAACTCTTGAGTACAAAGGCTATAGAATATTTCGACCGTTAGACTCGGGTAGTTAATCCCATTGGCATGTTCGAACAAGGAACTCTAATAACTTCCCAATTCGCTACCTCTACTAAATCTTAAAAGAATAGTGGTTAAAAGCTTACAAAAAACTTTTTAATACCTGTATATAAACTTACATTGACTAGAGGCATTAAACCTTAATATATATTAATATTTAAGCACCTATGTGGTTTTTTTTTTATCTAATTGATCTAATTAAAGCAGATCTAAGACCGTTTATTGGTAAACAATTTAGAAACTTCAGCTTGTATGACACATTAAAGTTGCAGTCAATGTTAAGCAAACTGTAAACCAAATGGTTTCGGGCTTAACATGACATTTCACGACTGAACTTCACATATCGAATATCACATAGATCACAGCATATAAAACGTCTATCCTTACGTCAACATTTACCCTTTCTGTTCTTGTTAACCTTTTATTATAGGCCGCCTAGGGCTATGGTAGCCAGGTGAGCAATGTAGGCACATATTGGTCTTCTTGTTTAAATAAAGTGACATTGGTTATTCTTGTTCGAAATATTTACATCCTGTCTGTTTACACATTATCTAAATGTTCTGAACTGCATCTGCTTCCTTTAAGGTGGAATCATACCTTTGAAATAACGTCATTTTCGACGTCAAAACGTATGTTTTTGTGACAATAATAGCGTGATTAAAGAAAACGCTACTACTGTCTTGTTTGAATTGGTATTCAAATACCAATAACACCGAATCATATAGTATAAAGTTACCGAAGTACCCGATTTTTATTTAATGAAAAATTCGCTGGAATATTTTCAAAGTAATTACATAATTTTTAATTTACTAAATATTTACCCGAGATATTTTTTTAAGAAGTACATATCATTACGATCACTTTTTCTACTACAAGTTACAAGAATTTTATGAAAATCTGTGAAGCCGATTTTTAGTAAATCAGAATGCCGCTTTACCGATGTCGCGCGTCGGAACGCTCATTGCGATATGTTAGCTGCTACGCAGTTAGCGGAATTAAAATTGCCATTTTCCCCCCACAATAATCATCAACTTTATGGTATCATGAATCTACTCCGTACTAAAAATGGATATTTTAATTTTTTTCTTCCCGAATATTTATTTATTGAAAATTATACAGTATATAAATAGACCTAAAACAGAATACGGGATGATCATACTTGGAAATCTGTTTTTATATATATACAAGAGAAAGTTGATGCAACGCATCAATGTCGCCGGAATTCCATACTGCAGTTATGCATAACACTTACATTATAGTAGTTTAAAAAAAAAACAGTTATCAACTAAAGGGCATATTGGAACATCATGTGTGGGGTCAAGTGAAAATGTATCATAACTTGCATTTTTTTTTGTCAACGAAGTGAATGTCCTTCATTGAAATATAATTAAAGCCTTTCATTGTTTATGATCAATCTCCATTCTAAGGTAGGTTGACCATATACACAGCCAACTAATTATTGATCATAAACAGGAAATGAGTAATCTTGCCAATCATTAGTCTATTCATGTTTTAAAATTATATAATGATGAGTGCCCTTGTGTCAATGATGCATAACAATATGCAGATCGCAAGCATAATGCGTGTAGGGATTCAAATAACACATTTAAAATTGTCAAGGACGAAATAATTTTGTACGAAAGACCCGATGTGTTTCTTCTTCGCATAGTTGTCGTTCTTTACACTCTCTTTATAGGCAGATAGTGTGTTTTAAAATGATATAATAATGAGCGCCCTTGTGTTAATGATGCATAACAATATGCAGATCGCAAGAAAAATGCCTGTAGGGAATCTAATGACAAATTTAAAATTGTCAAGGACGAAAAAAAAAAAAAAAATACGAAAGACCCGATACGTTTCTTCTTTGCATACTTGTCGTTTTTACACTCTCTTTATAGGCAGAGAGTGTTCATTCAAAGTAATTTTTATATTAAAACCAGTTTCATCTCAGTTTGTTCATTTCGTCATTTGTTTCGAACCAAATAAACATTTTAAATCACCTATAATTAACTATTTGTAAGTGATTGTAAAGAACGGCTCTCTGCAAAGTAGATTTATCTACGCAGTCGGTATTCGGTAGTCACTTGATCAACATAGTTAGCTTAGAAACAGTTCCTTTTTCAGATATTCATGGATTAACATTATTAAATGAATTCTACATACATCAAGAGACATCTCTTTGAACATGAAAATAACATTCAGTAATTTAACATTGCTACTAAAAGGAGAATTCGACGTGATTTTTATCTCGATATTGACACATAACAGTCTGCAGCAAGTCTAGCAGGGACTCTTTTGTCTTCGTAAATAAGACAAAAAAACATAAATGCGAGTCAAAATAAAGAAACTGCAAATACTTAAAACATCGGATTATTTATTTCATTTTAGATGTGACATAACTAAGTGTTTTTAAACAATCACAATTGTAATATGTTCAAGACATTTAAATTTGTTTTTTTCTAATAATAACTCTCCTCCCATGTCATTTCCGAAAAGCTATTAAAAATAGAAGTCGCGGGTTTCTGCCCGTCGATTAATAAAACATATACGAGGGGTAATCCAAAAGTAATAGTGATTCTTGTATTAGTTAATACATATTTCGATAATTCATACCATATGTATATTTGTTTTTGCTCTACCTTATGGCGAATTAATAGTTCTAATATTGTCATTAGTTTAGTTATAAATCGATGTCAGATAAACGAGTTGAGGCATAGGCGGGCCACAGCGTAAATTTACAAGAAAAAACCAGTTTAAGCTGCGTATATTTCAATAATACACACACAGAAGACACCGAAAATGCGCATGACATTAATTTGTTTTTATGTTGTTCTAATTACAAAAGTTAAATGTTCTTGTTCCATAATAACCATCAAAATAGTAAAAGTTGTTTAGCGACGTGCAAGAACATCACGTAAAAAGACGTCAAATGAACAATTAGTAAATTATATCACAACGTAGACAAAAAAAAAAAAAAAGGTAATTTGAAATGCTTATTCAGTGGAGTTTACCAGGAGTTAAGCAGTCACTAGCGATGTATACATATATGATTTGACATAAGTTGTCATTTCATATAAAGTTTTATTAAACGAGTTCAAGAAGTTTGTTATTAAGCGAGCCTTTGGCGGGTTTAATAAAACTTTATGAAATGACAACGAATGTCAGATAACTTTTATCACATGACGCAACACACAAAGAAAATCGGATTTTCGCGGTCAGAAAATAGTCCCAACATGTAATACTTAATAAACTGTTAATTAATCACAAAAAAATCATATTTTTATGACCGATAATGGTCCCTTTACCTCGTCAATCTATCGTGACATTTGTGTTCATAGGATACACGTTCTCAGCCATTGTGTAAACATTCGCAGATGAATACAAATAGTGATTCGGTTATGTTATATTACACATGGATATATAAATAAAATCGGATACAAGCATTGTCATGTGATAAATGCACTTTTGTGAAATCAGAGGGAAACGAATCTCACTTGCAAAGGAGCCAGTTCTGACGTTGAAAGGAACAATTTGAGTGTCGTTTTTCCCCATAATAATTTTCATGTGTAATGTCTTTAAGCAATGGTTTCCGGGGAAGTTGATACAACAATTGAGTTGATATAACTGTTGTTAAAATATTTATTCACGTTTTCAAACCTACTCGTTTCCCTCCAAACGGCGACGTGACGTTACTACCATGGCCTGCCCCCATTGTACTCACAATTTTCATAAATGTTATTTGTCAACCGATTATTCAAATAGTTGTCATGTATGTAAGAGAAATGTGGACTTTTGAAAAATTAAGGATTATTTTCTACAAGTTTGATTTGTGTCGAAGTAATAACTAAATTGCTATTACTACTGGATCCCCCCTCGTACATGCATATACTGACACATCTATTTTGCTGTGTAACTGTTGTATACCTGAAATGCATTTTTCATCGCATGAATAAGTATCAACCCGTCACTGCTCATTAATTAACGAAAGTTTTATATGTTGTGTTACTGATGCACGATAGGACATATCGATATTGTTGAAAATATCATTCTCGCTATCTCGTAAAAATGCAAGTATTCTTTGTTTAATGTATTTACTATATAAATTGCAATATCGTAGCTACTTTGAATCTTTAAAGAGAAGCAAATAAAAACAACCTATCATTATTTATAAGGGGGTAGCTTACATAAAAGATTGAAATTGATGATTATAATGAAAACATGTATCTATAAGTCTGCAGTGTACGTTCCGACGCGCGACAGACGTTTAACAGCATTGTGATTTATTAAAAATCGGCTCGATATATGTTCTTGAAATTTCGTCAAATAGTAGACGAACATGTGTCCTAACTTATTTGTCTTTTAGATAAAAATCTCTCGGGCGATTTTTTAATAAATCAGAAATAATCTTATAACTGATGAAATGTTTTGGCGAAACTTTCCGTTTAATTCGCATTTAGTTATCTTATTTGTAATCGCAAATGTATGGAATTGATACCAGCACGCAGACAATTCTATACCCTACTGTCTGCCGTCTATTTTATCCGAATACCGCTTCAAACGAGATGATGGCGGTTTCATTAACCACACTATCATTGTCGCAATAACATACGTTTTGACGTCAAAAACGACGTTATTTCAAAGGTATGGTTCCACCTTAAGTCATGCTTCAAAATCATGCGCGGCGTCATTGATGCTTTGCATCAAAATTCGTCTTGCATTATTTAGCATAATTTAAACATTGTCGCACAAACAAACATTGCTAATGTCAAGAAATCAATTTCGCGTTTTGCCATAACGTTTTCAAAAGTTGTGTGCTGCAAATCCGTACACAAGATGTCTGCATGTGGGAAAAAGGAATGGTTAAATTATTGTTCTTTATTACAGATTCAGTGCACATACGGAAAAGGTGGAAAACAAAATAATAACAAGTACACCAAATATAAGTACCACCGAGAATACAGTTAGATACACACATGCATACATACAACGAGCTAGATCAAGGTCAGACACAAGAACGGCCGAAATCGAAAACCACATTAACGAAAAAACGTCAAATGCTGGATCTGCTTTCACAACAGAAGAAAGCTCAACTATCAACTGAAGTAACAGGCATCTTATTCTTGGGTTTCCTACTTTCTGTTTCCGTGGCATGTATCACCCTAGCGGCGATCTACGACAACCGTGAACTGTACATTGTGGGCGGTTTATTCATATTCGGATTAGTGTTACTTGGGGTGATATTAACCGTGATGAACTGTCGGTCGTGGATCAAGAACAGAAGGATACACGCAATTGTCGATCAACACGTTGAAGACATGGATCGACGATTACTTACATAAGTCTGACATACAATGGATGGACGAACATACGTGTCGAACAATCCTTCTATAAATGGAGGATCTGTCGACATGAAGGGACGAGTGTTTATTATACGTAATTAATACTTTAATATACCCTTTTATGAGCCATTCCGTGTTAATATTTTCATACTGGCTGTTCTGAACACTCCAGATCCAGATCAGCCTGCGCATCCGCACAGTCTGATAAAAATATACCATGTTCACATATTACCCACACCAAGCTGTCAGAGGATTCAGTCAACGTGTGTAGATACTGATAAGTCTGCACAGATGGACAAGCTGATCTGAATTTTCACTGTTCAGTTGTATTCAATGTTGTATCTTTTCCCCAAGGACGGGCCCATAGTATGTTTTATGTTATTGATATTATGTAATATCGCCTCCATGAGATTTATAGCGTATCTTTTTTTTTATTTAGCAAACTTATACCTTTTAAGACTTTTGATATATTGTTAAGTAGACATTCAAATACAATAATGTCGCAAAATATTTTTTGTTGCAGTTATTTGAAGGTGGACTTACAGATTGACTGGACTTTTAACCATTTCCCTGATAAGATGACATTTAGACTCCTCTATTTCAGTTTTTCTTAAATGTAGAAGTTGCTCACCGAACAAGTTCAATCATGTTTCTGAAATGTCCTTCCAATTTTATAATATTAGATGCTTTCAAAGAATATCATATCAGGTGAAACGTTAACTCTGTCTCCGAAAAACGTTTATTTGTTCATACAGCCGATATTGAAAACATCGTGAGCAAAAGGAGAAGTTCCTAAAGATACTTTAAAACTGTGAACTTAAGCGTAATTATTCTGGGGTTTATGCCTATTTTGTCTAATCCCATTTCGTATAATCCCATTTCGTCGAATCCTATTTCGTCGAATCCCATTTCGTCTACACTTTTTGCACTTTGTTCTATTTTGTCTACACCCCACCCCGTCTACACCACGGTGCCATTTCGTCTACACTTAGATTAAGGTGACAGACAGTCCCTAAATAAGTTGCTATTTCAATAAGACAGACATCTTTAAAATGTTTAAAATATGTGGGTTATACATACTGTGTGGACCCATACCAGAGCATCTTTTCATTTGAAATTGTGTTATGTTATCGTTCTATTTTTGAAAAAATAGACCAAAACAAACTAACTGATTGGACAATGTTTCAACAATTAATTGTTTTAGACCTGTCGCATCTTAAATGAAGCAGGCAACCTGAATCTTCTCTGTTTGCACATGACTTTTGAATTTGTATCTGATTATATTGCATTGTATGCTAAATACCTTCAATGCTGAGCCATAATCACATAACATGTTAAATATACAAAACTGACTGTCTCCTCATATTTGAACTTAAGTAAATGACTACTATTTATATTTATTATTTCCTGTGCTACAAATGTCTGCTCATTTCAACCGATCTGGAGCTTAACGGTTTATATTTTAGGCAAAAATGCTTTAAGGATGGTCAATGTAAGATGAAATGGCAATTTCCGTAGAAATATAGCTGTGTATATTCATTTTATGAACGGTAGACGAGAATGTGAATAAAGGGTATAGACGAAATGGGACAAAAAACTGTAGACGAAATGGGACAAAAAGCTGTATTCCGGGTATGAAAACAAAACTATCCATTCTGAGGATCCAAATGAATACTGACTTACGAACATTTAAAAATAAAATATATGACTAATTGGCGAATGGTGCAGAGCTAGATTAGACTGCATGGATGTGCAAACTGATCTGAATATTCGCTGGTCACAATTGCATTATCGTTGGTTTTTAAAAATAATAACTCAATTTATGGTTATTACTTTTAAGTCTGAATTGGATCTACTGTTTTCAAAAGGCTTCCGTGATGTTTGTTGGACTAGATCGCGAACATGGATGGATGCGCAGGCTGATCTGGATCTTCACTGCTGGTGACAAAGTCGGGTTTCGTGTGACATGGGCATACTTTAAAGCAGATGAACCGAAAACATTACAATAACTTATAAATCTTTATTTAAGGTTTACAAAATATATCATTGCACAATAATATAAAAAGGATGGATGTTTTCCCATGCAAACACATATCTTAAAATTTACGTAAACGAAATATGAGTATGTGCGTGTGCCCATCAAGCCGAATAGATTTCATAGATTCCTCAAGCAACATACCAGTTCATGAGTTAAATTTCTGATCCTTTCATGAATGAGTTTAAGTAAAACGATTTAACAACACTTTACATATACCTGGGCCACTAATACGTTTTAGTTGTCCCAGCATACGTATTTCATAAATATATCAAGAATACCTTTGAAAACATCCGTATGGCATTTGCGACAGTGTAGATTCAAATTACCCAGCGTGCACTAACTGATATTAAGTACGAAAGTATGTTTGTAGATCAGTCGATAGGTACGCTGTCAACGAAGACAGTGTCACCAGGTCGGCTGCTTTGAACCCGAACGGGGTAAGATATTTTATATTTTTCATATTTTCATTTCTTCTTTTTTTTTACTATTAAATTAAACTGGGATTATTTTTCTAGCCGAGCCCCGGTAGCTCAGTCGGTAGCGACGCGGGCTGTCAATCCAGGGGTTGTGAGTTCGAATCCCGGCTCGGCCAACTTTCTTTCCGATGATTGACAAAAGTCAATGCGACATGCGTCATTCGTCTTCCACCAATGGGCTAAGTCTATGTGGAAAAGCAGCCAGTTGCTTGGGAAGATTGTTGTGTGGAGTACTGGTGTGAGAAAACCAGGAAATGCATGAGTAGGTGAACTGGCCGCCGTGATATAACTGAGAAATTGTTAAAAACGGCGTTAAACCCCAATCAATCAATCAATCTTACATTTGATAAATTCATTTTATCTGGGTTTAAGATGTATATTTCCATTTCTTACACATCTAATCTGACAAACTTAAACCGGAAAAGATGACGTAATTCCTTAAAGTATTGGATTAACCCATTTAGTAAAGTAAGATATTTTAGTCAGCCTTGTATTCATACAGTTGAGCCGCGTCTGGCGGGTTGGTGTTTTATTGAATCTGCGTTCAGACTTGAGACCCGACATTCCTGTGTGTAGTCACAGTCATACTAACAGTCATACCAGATGCTTCATTGTCCGCATATATGTTATGAAAACTAAAATACATCATCTGATACAAATGGAATTGTACCGGCGCTAGTTCTCCGTCAATGAAATAAAAACCCAAATCGCCAAAGGCAAGTCAAATGTTTACATACGGTACAGTATAATTATATAAAGTTTTGGAGTGCAAACCTAAACAACATAATAACGTGCTATACGTGATGTATGACGATTCATCTTACATGTTGACTTTTTTTTATGAATAAATTGAAGAAACGAACATTTCAATTAACTCAACAATATTTAGATATATCATTACAAAATAATGGTAATATGTAAGTCGTATTCTCGACGCTCGGAAGTCAGTGATCCTACAGAGAGTAAAGTACGGTGGCACTGAGGTGATATCCGCAACACTTTATTTATATTGTGGCCGAAACTTAGTAAGTTGTGGCCACATTTTACTAAGTTGTGGCTACAATTTACTAAGTTGTGGCCACAATTTACTAAGTTGTGGCCATAAGTTACTAAATTGTGGCCACAACTTAATTTAGCCAATCAAAACAGCCGTTTCATCTTTGCTTCTTTATGGTAATAAACTGATGTAAGTCTATGTGTATATGTAAAAGTATACTAACTGGTATCTGTATGTTATAAATATACACACTAGTTAGTATTCTCGTACATACACACACACACACACCAGTTAGTATACTTGTACATATACACTTAGACTTACATCAGTTAGCATACTCGTACATATACGCACAACAGTTAGTATATTCGTACATATACGCACAACAGTTAGTATATTCGTACATATACATATACCAGTTAGTATGATCGTACAGATACACATACCAGTAAGTATACTTGTACAGATACACACACCAGTTAATATACTAGTACATATACACACACAAGTTTGTTTACTCGTAAATATATACACACCCGTAATAATATACTCGTGCAGGTACACACACACTACACCAGTTAGTATACTCGAACATATATACACATACCAGTTAGTATACTCGTACATATTTACACACCAGTTAGTATACTCGTACATATATACACACCAGTAAGTATATTCATACAGATATACACTCACACTCAATTCCACCAGTTAGTATACTCGTACATATACACATACCAGTAAGAATACTCGTACATAACTGGTATGTGTACAGGTACGGGAATACTTACTGGTATGTGTATATGTACGAAGTTTACACACACTTACACCAGTTAGTATGCTTTTACAGTTAGACATACCAGTTAGTAAACTCGTACATATACTTATACCAGTTAGTATACTCTTATAGGTACACAAACCAGTTAGTATACTCGTTCTTATACACACACCATTTAGTATACTCGTACATATACATACACCCGTTGTTATACTCGTACACAAACCAGTTAGTATACTTGTACATATACACATAGACTTACATCAGTTTATTACCATAAAGCAGCAAAGATGAAACGGCTGTTTTGATTGGCTAAACTAAGTTGTGGCCACAATTTAGTAAATTGTGGCCACTACTTAGTAACTTGTGGCCACAACTTAGTAAATTGTGGACACAACTTAGTAAACTGTGGCCCAAACTTAGTAAATTGTGGCCACACGTTACTAAGTTGTGGCCACAATATACATAAAGTGTTGCGGATGTCACCTCAGTGCCACCGTAGTAAAGTATAGGGGACTTGATTTATTTTGATAATCACCGTTTATAAATTATAATACAAATTTAAAAAAGGCAAGCACTGACTAAACAAACACATTGTTGATAATAAAACACGTACTTAATATTTGATTTATATAATATTTATTTCATTCTGGGGAATGTTGAGTACCGTGCTGGGACTAAGCAATCGTCAATTATACTTGCAGAAAAAAGAAAGAAACGAAAGTTATGTGTTTCAATTAAAACCCCAATTTGAGCCCGCGAGAAAACCTGCATTATGGAATCTGCGTAATGTATCGACCCAGATCAGCCTGCGCAGTCCGCGCAGACTGATCCGGGCCGACATATTCTGTCTCAGGGGTATAGAGTAATGATTCCTGAAACAGAAAATCCACAAGAGGCGAATAGTGTCTGTCCGGGTTAGCCTGCGCGGCATGCTTACGCTGATCCCGGTCGATACATTACGCAGAGGCCATAATGTTGGCTTTCTCGCCGGACGATTCATTTATCCTAAGTGAACTATATCATCCCGGATTTATTAACCCTTTCCCACATACGACAAATTTGCAGCAGACAACTTTAAAAAACATAGTGACAAAAACAGAACTTTTTCCATAAAAGATAGCTTAAATGTTAAATAAAGTTGAAATAATTGTAGCCAAATGAGTAATTACTCGTCATAAGCAATTCCACTTTTGGCTAAAACGTTTTCAAAAGTCGTCTGCTGCTATTGCGTCAAAATGCGCCCGCAGTCGGGTAATGGTTAAAAGTCCAAGAAATTGACCCCCCCCCCCCCCTGACATTCCACGTAGTACTGAACAAATCTTACCGATTGCACTTATTGAAATTGTATTGCGATTGGGAAGAAAAGAATATTCTCGTCAGAAATTAATAGTACACTTTTAAGATAATTCTGACTATTATTTATGTATATATCCACAGCCTTATTCAAATGTTACATGCAGATCTATACAACTGTTTTGCACAAAGTCCGTTCATGTTTATAAATGTTAAAATATTTATTCAACAGGCGATTTAAATAGAACAGAATAATCCCTATCCGCGTTTCTTTTGTCAACAGTACATCGCAGAACAATGAATCTCACTGTAAACAATGCGCCACCACTCGTAAAAATGCCACCGATTATATACAAATCCTTCATTCCGCGCGTTTGAGCAAAGAATAAACACGCAATTCCTATCCCAAGTATAATAAATATACACATGATTCCACAGACCATTTTGCCTGTCTGAGAATTATGCTTTTTGTAAAATTTCCTCATCCTCTCGTGACGATCCAAAATGGCGGTCGATGCGGGTCGCTTTGACGTCACAGGAAGTGGAATTTTCATTTCTTTCTTTGTAGGTTCAATTGTTACCGTTTTTGATTCAATGACATCTTTTTCCTCCACTAGATAACTTTTCTTGTTTTCGGATTTTGACACAGGCTTGTTAGTTCGTTGCTTTTTCCGTATGGTTTCATCACCTGAAGTATTATCAAATCCTATGAGTTTAACAATCTCATCTTCCTCCTCCTCATCACTTTGAACCTCCGTCTCTTCAGTTTGTTCCGTATCTGGATCATCTTCTAGCAGCTTTTCTTCGCTCCATTCTGAGTCTACTCGATATGAATCAGCTATGTCCATTATCAACGAATGTCTTAGCTGTATATATATATAATGTTAGTCTTTTACATATCAAATGACAGAAGCCCTCTGTGTTCCTGCAAAACAAAATGTCATAGTTAATGATTATACAGTCAGACATGGGATATTACGTGGGATTTTCCACTAATACAATATTTAAATGAGTCATGCACTGTAAAAACGAACGTTATCGTAATTTTTACACGTTTAAGTAAATGCTTGCAATTGCTACCATACTAAAGGATCAACATGATTACTGCTGTACAGAAGTTTTTACAAAAGTCACTGTAACATGCCTCATTCGTCTTCTACCAATGGGCTAACAGTCTATGTGGTAAAGCAGCCATTTGTTGGCCATTGGGCTTTAGCCCCTGGTCATAGTAGTAATACCATTTTTTCCGGAGTTGGCAGCCTGCCAATTGCTGTTAGCACCAAACAACGAATTTAAGGTTGAGACTGCGCGAGAAAAATAGTTCATCATGGATTCAACAAAACTGCATTTAAAAGGTTAGGATCTCCCCCATAAATATCATTTAAATGTTGTTGGAACATCAGTGAAAAACTTAAAGCCTGAGTACTCCAATAAAGATTAAAGAAATGCTTTAGAAATTAATGCGCCGAGAGGTCAAATATAGACGCTTGTTAAAGCTCAGAGCCCGGCCGGACATCGGGCAGACATTGACCGGGGAAGTGCGGCCTCTGACCGACCATCCTATGTGTCTCGCAGGTTATAAAAGCCGGGTCATCGCATCATTAATCAGATTCCAGTCGCACTCTTCACAGAAGATAGCAATTTAACACACAGTTTATCACAAAAGTGTCAGAGTAACAGTACTACAAGATGCCCTTTAAAAGAAGGGAGGACTGAAGGAGAAAGAGAGGGCAGTACCCACAAGAGAGGGAGAGTGGCAGTAAAGGGAATGATACCTCTCTTCTTCAGTCACCAATGCACCAATGACTATGTTGTGGAGGTAGCGTGCAAACGCAAACCTCTCCCTCAATCGTGCTGTGCAGGTGCCCGCAAGTGCTGTGGAGGTATCAACGGCATTTTCGTTAGAATGCTTGTCTTAATGATATCTAAGTCAAGTTCGAATATGGGTCATATTGGGTCAGAAACTAGGTCATTAGGCCACATTGAAGGGAAATCTTGATAACATAATGGAGGCTCCATTTTTAACTTGAGCATGTTGAAACTGTAACAGAATGTTTGACTTGATGATATGAAGGCCAAGTTTGAATATTGGTCATGTCTGTTAAAAGAAATTGATCACTAGGCCAAATTGAAGGAAAATCTTGTCAACACTGTAAAGGCCACGCTTTTTAAATTGTGGTCATAATTATATAACTGAAAAACTGTTAAAGACAGCGTTCAAGTACACTCGTCTTAGATATGGCTTGATTCGGATTGACAAAACAACTGACCCAATATCAAATCCGCAAGGTTTAAACACAGTACGTAATATACATTACCAATTCAAGGGGGAAAAGCCCATTTTCCTGAGACAATATTAATGAAACATGCACACATTTCCTGGTCAAGTGTTAGAAAGGAATACAATTGTAGTACTATAACATTACATTGAAAGCAATAAGATAAAAGTTCATGTCTTACAATGACTCCAGACGGATGGGCAGAAGGACGGACATCGAGGGGGATAACACATTGGTTGAACAATGCCCACTTAAGGTTTATTTCTACAAAATTATTTGGATATTGTTCAACCGGTTTTGGAGGAGTTATTTTTATGATTTTTTTTACGGTTGCCTTGGAAACCAGAATTCAGCTTAGATTAAACAAAATGGAAGAAATGTTGAATGATGACATTGAGAGAATGCTTTCTGTGAAGTTTCATCTTAATTGGCCGCTGGTTACAGAGGAGAAGATGTTAACAGACCACCACGACTTTACGAATGGTAGTAATGGCTGCCCTCATTGGCGCTCAGGGTTGCGGGGTTACCGACTTGCTGGAGTCAGGACATAGGGCGATCCCAAAAACTCACTTTGAGCGCTTATCATAAACTCCAGTTGGTAAAATAGCCTCTGAAAATGACGATTGTTTCCACCAATACTGTCAATCCCGGAGTGGTGAGTATGATCCCCAGCTAGGCCAACATTCTCCCCGACATTTGACTAAAGTCAGTGTGACAAGCATGATTCATCTTTCTCTAATGAGATAACAGTTAGTGTGATAAAATAACCAGTTGCGTGTAATGACTGGTGTATGGAGTACTGGTGTGAACAAAGCCATGATACAAATAAGTTTATGACCTGCACATCCTGATATTACAAAAGGAATTAAACCCAGTCAATGGTGAAGGTAATGTGATAATATGAATTTGACTGTCTGAATCAAATTGCATAAATTTTAGAAATAATAAAAAACCTTTAATAAACTTGGATAAGAAATAAGTCGCTAGACCGATGATGTCGTTTCGTACAGACATGTGATAGTCACTGTGGCATTGACCTACACCAGTAAGACACAAACTCATAAAAGAGGGTATGCTGTTGAACATGAGTGTGAAGTTTTATAACAATCGAATAAGAACTGCAGTTTCTAGAGTGATGACATCGTTGAGACACTTACCTACGGGCAGTCCCTATAAACCCTTTAAGATGTCGTCGTGAGGGGATACTAATATTCAATAAACAAAAGACCAATCTAACCCTTTCCCACTTACAACAATTTTGAAGCATATGACTTTTGAAATGATATTGGCAAACAAATGGAAACTCTTTATCAATGAATGTAAAAATATTGTATAAAGATGAAACTATTATGGCATAAGGAGAAATTTAGTTTAATATTTCTATCAAAGGGATATTCTTTATAAATCATAATATCGTTTAACCATCGCTTAAAAAAATCCGATGCATCTAGAAATTGGAGCCGCTATGCTTGCGAAATGGAAATGTTGCCACACAGAACAGATCATTTATATTTTATTATACTCCAAACTCACATAAATTATGTACATGTGAAAATAGATAAAAAAGCATTGCTCTCAATAGAAATATGAAAATACGTTCGTTGAAAACTTTATGGAGAAAGTTGACCTTAATTGGTCGGGGAAATTTCATTAAACATTGATGAGGTAATCTATGTACCAATTAATCCCCATTTCGCAACATTTAGTTGATATTTGATTTATTCCCCGATAAGTAGACTAATCCATTTCGCAAAATATATTGCAGAACTCTTCATTTCGAAACATTTATTTGACATTTCATTTATTCCCCAATATAGATAGCTTTCGATAAGCAGAATTATTCATTTCGCTAAATTCATTTTATATGCAGAGATCTCCATTGCGAAATTTCTTCTCCATTTCGGCCATTACGCCGAAAAATGTCCATTGCGTAGTTTAGGTAAACCGAATGTTAGATGATAAAACGAGCAATCAAAAGTCTGTATTATTTGGACTAGATCATGTGATGCTAAACAAAAATAAATGAGATCAAAGTCTGTATGAGCGGTGCTATAAGTAAAACAACCTTAGTGTAATTTTTACATACACATGAAGATAAATATCTATTAGACATCTGCAAATTTATATATTTTGGTCTGATTATCATTAAGAGTATATCCCTCATAGATTGTTTTAAAGCGTAATACTATTCTAATGAGATTTTATGTTATCTTTCCTGATATTGATATAGTCTTTTCGTAAATCTGTACTTTATATTGCATGCAGTTCTAAGATATATGCACTGCACACACATATGAACTCATGACAGGTTTGTTTCAGACAGGAGAACTTTTGTATAGTTATGATAATTTGTCCTGTTTATAAATGCTTATCTTTTATGCATACAAACAATTAGTCACTGATTTGCATTTGTTGACAAAAATAGGTCATTGAAATTACTGCTTTCCCTGTCAAACATACACATTGTTACCTATGGTTTCGAAATGCAAATTAGAAAAAAAAAGTTACTGAAACTGTAACCCTAATACACCAACTATGTTCTATTACAACGAACGAGATTAATCCATCCACCTTTATAGTTTAAGGACTTGTTTACCACTGAAATTTGCTCAAAATCCTCCCGTCTCGTAAACTTCACGGTTTTCGTGCTAGCTGTGTCGTACTTCCGGTGCGCATGCGCAGTTGTACAATACATACGAAGTTTCACAGACATACAAAATCTCACGTTACACCGGCTCGATTTTTCATTCTTTCGATATGATTAACGAAAGTCATTGCATTATCGATTAGCGTCATTCGTCTTCTACCAATTAATGACCATTAATTTTTATGGAAAGGTAGCTAGTTGCACGCGGATGAATTTGTTGTTGAGTACTGGTTAAAGAAAGTCAGGAAACACACGTTATGTGAACTGACCGCAGTGAAGTAACTGAAATACAATGTAAAACGGCTTGACATTCCAATCAATCAACCCCCTCACCCAATATCACACTTATTACCCGCAAACTTGAGGCGGGTCTTTTGAAAACCTACACCGCAGGGTTTGAGAGACGTATGATAATTGTAGAATATGGTGGGAAAAGCAGCTTATCTATAGCCCTGTCGGGCATCTTGGACGTGGGTTTTGTCACGCACACTGCTGGTTTGTTGAATTGACCGGTTGCTCAGTCGGAAGTGACGCGGGCTGTCAATCAAGTCGAATCCCAGCTGGTGTAGAGAACCTGATCAAAATATACTCTGGTCACAAATTATATACAAAAGCCTGTCAGAAACTTCCGTCAACTTGTGTAGATTCTGATAAAACTGTGCAGTTAATTTCGTCTACACTTATATTAAGGTGACAGACAGTCCCTTAATAAATTGCTAATTCAATAAGACAGACATCTTTTGTTTACAATATGTGGGTTATACATACAGTGTGGACCTGGATTTTCACTGCTGTTGACAAAGTCGGGTTTTGTGTGACATGGGCATACTTTAAAGCAGATGAACCGAAAACATTACAATAACTTATACATCTTTATTTAAGGTTTATAAAAAATATCATGGCACACTACATATAATATAAAAAGGATGGATGTCTTCCCATGCAAAAACATATCTTAAAGTTTACGTAAACGAAATATGAGTATGTGCGTGTGCCCATCAAGCCAAATCGAATCACAGATTCCTCAAGCAACATACCAGTTCATGAGTTAAGTTTCTGATTCTTTCATGAATGAGTTTAAGTATAACGATTTAACAAAAATTAACATATACGTATTTCATAAATATATCATCCGTATGGCATTTGCGACAATGTAGATTCAAATTAGCCAGCGTGTCGAGTCCGATGTCAATGATCACGTCCTTGCACTAACTGATAGTAAGTACGAAAGTATGTTTGTAGATCAGTCGATAGGTACGCTGTCAACGAAGACAGTGTCACCAGGTCGGCTGCTTTTACCCGAACGGGGTAAGATATTTGATATTTTTCATATTTTCATTTCTTCTATTTTTGATATTTTCATTTCTTCTTTTTGTTCTTACTTTTAAATTGAACTGGGATTGTTTTTCTAGTTTATCAGGAATCTTTAATTTTCTTTTATCATTTTCAAACGTCATATATATATATATATATAAATGTTAGCCTTGAACACAAAACTTTTTCCAACACTTCGGCGGTTTTGTGTTGGGCTTTCCCATTATCCTGCTTTGGATATGGTTGTGCTCGTGTGACACTTTACCCCGACAAGTTGTCTAACCGGAATACATGTGTTTAATATATATACAAACAATTTATAAAAATCGAATGCGTATTTAGACACAAAATATAAATGTGTATAATTATAAAAGGGGATGGCCGTATCTAAGTTGTGAGAACTTGTGGCCAGATCCGTTTGCCTTAACATGTATATTTGTAAATCTTAATTCTATTCTATATGTAAATTGTGTGAGAAATAACAAATGTTTAAAGTAAAGTAAGATATTTTAGTCAGTCTTGTATTCATACAGTTGAGCCGCGTCTGGCGAGTTGGTGTTTTATTGAATCTGCGTTCAGACTTGAGACCCGACATTAGCCTGTGTGTAGTCACAGTCATACTGACAGTCATACCTGAGTCTTAATTGTTCGCCTCTATGCTATGTAAACTGAAAAACATCATCTGATAACAAATGGAATTGTAACCGCGCTAGTTTGTCCGTCAATGAAATAAAACCCTCAATCTCCAGAGATGAGTCAAATGTAAACATACGGTTCAGTATATGAGCCGTCTCGTGAGTAAAACACAATGTGGACTCAGCCTAAAGTATCGACCTGGATCAGCCTAAGCATGCCGCGTAGGCTTACCCGGATATACACTTTTCGCCTCCTGTGGATTTGCTGTTTCATGAAGCATTACTCTATACCTCTATCCCCCTAAGGCGGAATGTGTCGGCCCGGATCAGTCTGCGCGGATTGCGCAGGCTGATCTGGTCGATACATTACGCAGAGGCCACACTGTTGGTTTTCTCGCGGGACGGCTCATATATAGTTTTGGAGTGCAAACCTACAAAACATAATAATGTGCTATACGTGAAATTGTATGACGATTTCTTTAACATGTTATCTTTTTTTTATCAATAAATTGAAGAAACGAACATTCGAATTAACTCAACAATATTTAGAACTGTAAATAAGATACATCATTACAAAATGTTTGTAATAATTATTTAAGTCGTATTCTTAAACGCTCGGAAGTCAGTTATCCTACAGAGAGTAAAGTGTAGGGCACTTGATTTCTTTTGATAAGCACCGTTTATAAATTATAATACACATTTAACAAGAGCTGTCGGAGGACAGCGCGCTCGACTACATGCCGCTTATTCACATAAAGCACTATTTCATTATATTGCACTTAAGTACTATTAAATCATATTATATACTCTATATGTAAAAGCAACTGAATAGATATACATACATTTAAATATAATTTAAAAATAAAATTTCCTAAGTCAAACAAGGGCCATTACTCCATATTTAGGCTACAATGGAGTTATCTAACCAAATTGTACGATGGTCCTTAACAAATATGTGAAGTATGAAGTGATTTGAATGATGTAACTTTAACGTTGAGCTAAACGCAAATGTTAAAACTGACCGAGTCCAAAATTAGCAAAACCTTAAAAAAAGGTTTTCCTAATGTTTGACACCATGCAAAACCCGTTTGATATGTTGAAGAATTATATTTGATATATTCTCAAAATCAAACAAAAATCATGTTTTTTACCCCCTAAAAGTCACACTCAGCATCTTCAACATACAATGTGAAGAAAGGTATTACATGTAATTATATTCCAAATATGGAAGCCCTAACACAAGTACTTATTTAGAAAAATTCGAAAATTAAATGAAAAAGCCAACTTGCCCTAAAACTTTAACCCCCCAAAAGCATGTGTTTTACCGCAAACAGAAGGTCACACTCAGCATCTTCAGCATATAATATGAAGAAATGTATTAAATGTAATTATTTTCCAAATATGAAAGCCCTAGCACAAGTACTTATTCAGAAAAAGTTAGAACAATAAAATAAAATCCTACTTGCCCCAAAACTTTAACCACCGAAAATCATGTTTTTTACCCCAAAAAGAAGGTCACACTCAGCATCTTCAGCATTCAATGTGAAGAAAGGTATAAGATGTAACTATATTCTAAATATATTCTAAATATTAAAGCCCTAGCACAAATTCTTATAGAGAAAAATTAAAAAATTAAATGAAAATGCCAACTTGCCCTAAAACTTTAACCACCCAAAATCATGTCTTTTACCCCAAAAAGAAGGTAAAACTCAGAATCTTCAGCATACAATATAAAGAAAGGTATTAGATTATATTCCAAATATGAAAGCCCTAGCACAAGTACTTATTGAGGAAAAAAAAAAAAAAAAAAAATCCAACTTGCCCTAAAACTTTAACCCCCGAAAATCATATTTTTTTTCCCAAAAGGAAGGTCACACTCAGCATCTTTAGCATTCAATGTGAAGAAAGGTATAAGATGTAACTATCTTCCAAATATGAAAGCCCTAGCACAAATACTTATGAATGAAAATCCCAACTTGCCCTAAAACTTTAACCGGACGCCGACGCCGACGCCGACGCCGGGGCGAGTAGTAAAGCTCTCATATTCTTCGAATAGTCGAGCTAAAAAAGGCATGCATTTCTTTAAGCACTGAGTAAACAAACACATTGTTGATCATAAAATACGTACTTAACATTTCATTTATATAATATGTGTTTCATTTGGGAAATGTTGAGTAGCGTGCCGGGATTATACAGTCGTCAACTATACTTGCAGAAAAAAGAAAGAAACAAAAGTTATATGTGTTTCAAATAAAAACCCAATTTATCCTAATACGACAAATCTGCAGCAGACGACTTTGAAAACATAGTGATAACAATCTGAAAACTGTCCATAAAAGATAGCCTAATTGTTAAATAAAGTTGAAAACATTGTATCCAAAAGAGTAATTGCTCGCCATGAGCAATTTCACCTTTGGCCACAATGTTTTCAAAGGTCGTCTGCTACTATTGTGACAAAATGCGCCTGCAGGTGGGAAAGTGTTAAGAGTCCAAGAAATTGACCACCCTTGATATTCTACGAAGTACTGAACAATTCTTACAGATTGCACTTATTATAATTTATTGCGATTGGGAAGAAAAGAATATTCTCGTCAAAAATTGGTAGTACTCTTTTAAGATAATTCTGACTATTATTTATGTTTATGTATCAATAGCCTTATTCAAATGTTACATGCAGATCTATACAACTGTTTTGCACAACGTCCGTTCATATTTATAAATGTTAAAATATTTATTCAACCGGCGATTTAAATAGAGCTGAATAATCCCTATCCGCGTTTCTTTTGTCAACAGTACATCGCAGAACAATGAAACTCACTGTAAACAATGCGCCACCACCCGTAAAAATACCACCGATTATATACAAATCCTTCATTCCGCGCGTTTGAGCAAAGAATAAACACATAATTCCTATCCCAAGTATAATAAATATACACATGATTCCACAGACCATTTTGCCTGTTTGAGAATTATGCTTTTTGTAGATTTTCCTCATCCTCGCGTGACGATCCAAAATGGCGGTCGATGCGGGTCGTTTTGACGTCACAGGAAGTGGAATTTTCATATGTTCCGGTGTAGGTTCAACTTTATCCGATGTTGATACATTGTCAGCATTTTCCTCCGCTAGAAAGCTTTTCGTATTTTCGGATTTTGACACAGGTTTGTTAGTTCGCTTTTTTCGTATCGTTTTATCAATTGAATTATCATCAAATCCCATGAGTTTAACAATGTCATCTTCCTCCCCATCATCACTTTGAACCTCCG
Organism: Serripes groenlandicus; assembly: GCA_031761405.1. NCBI lineage: Eukaryota > Metazoa > Mollusca > Bivalvia > Cardiida > Cardiidae > Serripes > Serripes groenlandicus. Next base: position 204,339 of record JASEVX010000284.1, read on the forward strand.
TCTCTTCAGTTTGTTCAGTAACTGAATCATCTTCTAGAAGCCTTTCTTCGCTCCCTTCTGAGTCTATTCGATATGAATCAGCTCTGTCCATTATCAACGAATGTCTCAGCTGTATATATATAATGTTTGTCTTTTACATGTCAATTGGCAGAAGCCCTCTGTGTTCCTGCAAAACAAAATGTTGTAGTTAATGATTATACAGTCAGACATTGGGATATTACGCTGTTTTTTTACCCAATACAATATTTAAATGAGTTATGCACTGTGAAAACGAACGTTATGGTTATTTGTTGACGTCTTAGTAAATGCTTGCAATTGCTACCATACTAAAGGATCAACATGATTACTGCAGTTTTTAGCCGGGCCCCGGTAGCTCCGTCAAAGGGTTAGGAGTTCGAATACTAGCTCGGCCCACATTCTTTTCGACGTTTGACAAATTTCACTGTGACATGCCTCATTCGTCTTCCACCAATGGGATAACAGTCTATGTGTAACAAAAGCTGTCGGAGGACAGCGCGCTCGACTATATGCCGCTTATTCACATAAAGCACTACTGCATTATATTGCACTTATTAACCCTTTCCCTCATATGGCAATTCTGCAGCAGACGACTTTGAACATATTTTGTCAAAACATAGAAAATCTCCATAATTGAATGGATAACCTATGACAAAAACTAGAAAACATTGTGGCAAAATTTTCTAAGTAATTCAAGGGCCATTACTCTATATTTAGGAAACAATGGAGTTATCTAACCTTATTGTACGATGGTCCTTAACAAATGTGTGAAGTATGAAGTGATTTGAATTATGAAACTTTAACGTTGAGCTAAACGCAAATGTTAAAACTGACCGAGTCCAAAAATAGCAAAACCTTAAAAAAAGGTTTACCAAATGTTTGACATCATGCAAAACCTGTTTGATATGTTGAAGAATTATATTTGATAAATGAATGATCACAATTAGAAAGAAATGTAACCAAAAAATATGAATTTATCTAAAATTCTTAAAATCAAACAAAAATCATGTTATTTATTCCCAAAAAGTCACACTCAGCATCTTCAACATACAATGTGAAGAAAAGTATTATATGTAATTATATTCCAAATATGAAAGCCCTAACACAAGTACTTATTGAGAAAAATTAAAAAATTAAATGAAAATGACAACTTGCCCTAAAACTTTAACCACCTAAAATCATGTTTTTTACCCCAAAAAGAAGGTCACACTCAGCATCTTCAGCATTCCATGTGAAGAAAGGTATAAGATGTAACTACATTCCAAATATTAAAGCTGTAGCACAAATACTTATTGAGAAAAATTAAAAAATTAAATGAAAAGGCCAACTTGCCCTTAAACTTTAACCACCCAAAATCACGTCTTTTACCCCAAAAAGTAGGTCACACTCAGAATCTTCAGCATACAATATGAAGACAGGTATTAGATGTAATTATGTTCCAAATATAAAAGCCCTAGCATAAGTACTTATTGAGAACAAAAATATAAAAAAGAATTCCAACTTGCCCTAAAACTTTAACCACCGAAAATCAGGTTTTTTACCCCAAAAAAGAAGGTCACACTCAGCATCTTCAGCATTCAATGTGAAGAAAGGTATAAGATGTAACTGAATTCCAAGTATTAAAGCCGTAGCACAAATACTTATTGAGAAAAATTAAAAAATTAAATGAAAATGCCAACTTGCCCTAAAACTTTAACCACCCAAAATCACGTCTTTTACCCCAAAAAGAAGGTCACACTCAGAATCTTCAGCATACAATATGAAGACAGGTATTAGATGTAATTATATTCCAAATATAAAAGCCCTAGGATAAGTAATTATTGAGGAAAAAAAAAAAAAAAAACATTCCAACTTGCCCTAAAACTTTAACCGCCGAAAATCATGTTTTTTACCCCAAAAAGAAGGTCACACTCAGTACCTTTAACATTCAATGTGAAGAAAGGTATAAGATATAACTATATTCCAAATATTAAAGCCCTAGCACAAATACTTATGAATGAAAATGCCAACTTGCCCTAAAACTTTAACCGGACGCCGACGGAGACGCCGACGCCGACGCCGACGCCGACGCTGGGGCGAGTAGTAAAGCTCTCATATTCTTCGAATAGTCGAGCTAAAAAATCAACCAGTTACTTGGAAAGATTGTTGTGTGGAGTACTGGTTTGAGAAAACAAGTAACCACATAGGTAGGTAAACTGGCCGCCGTGATATGACTGAAAAATGTTGAAAACAGCGCTCAACCCCATTAAATCAATCAAATAGAAGTTTCTTGAAACCTCTATGACTCATTGGCAAACAATGCAGACTGCGCGGATGTGCTAGCTGACATGTACCTACACTGGTCGCAAATGCATAACAGTTGATTTTCGCAAAGCGACGTTCATATTGTATATATTTAATATTCACTCGAACCGTTATATCAAATGTCACTTCCTCGTCATACATGTATTGTCATTCGAAACATGAGAAACATGAGAACTAGACAACACATGCATGAACCAGTTGATTTCTATGAATAGACAAATGATGCTCGATGTGTGCATAAACAGCATGTTAATAAGTATAACACTGTACTACTACCACCTGTAACTCGAGGTTAACATAATGACGCAGTCAATAACAAAGCTACGCGTGCTCAGTGAGATCAACACATGAGCTGTCCCGCGAGAAAACCGACACTATGGGATGTGCGTAAAGAATATGTACCCACAAATTTGAGGCGAGTCTTTTGAAAATCTACACCGCAGGGTTTGAGAGGCGTATGAGAATTGTAGAATATGGTGGGAAAAGCAGCTTATCTATAGCCCTGTCGGGCATCTTGGACGTGGGTTTTGTCACGCACACTGAATGATCATATTTATGACCACTGAATTAGTCATACCCATATAAGAATACATTTATTCTTTCATAGATTGCCATTGGTATGATGGCAGGGACAGGAAGAAAGTAGGGATTTTAAACCTTCAAATCGTGACAGTAAAAATAAAAAAGAACGCTTTCGTCGAGTTCATGCCGTTAAGCCTTTCTCAAATAACCCAAATCTGCCGCAAATAACAATGAATACATCTAGGAATAAATGTATAAACAAATTTACAAATGAAAGTGTTTTAATTGAATATAATTATATTAGTGCAGCAAAAGGAGATTGATTGATTTGGGTTTAACGCCGTTTTTAACAATTTCTCAGTTATATCAAGACGGCCAGTTCACCTACTCATGCATTTCCTGGTTTTCTCACACCAGTACTCCACACAACAATCTTCCCAGCAATGTGTTGGAACATCGGTGAAAAACGTAAGGCGTGAGTACTCCAATATAAGTTTAACAAATTCTTAGAAATTAATGCGCCGTGAGGTCAAATATGGAAGCTTATTAACACTCGTAAAGTACGAATTTGTTAGAGTATTCACGGAGATTGTCCAATTCAGTTTAAAAAGAGTAATTTGCCATTGTGAAACAAATCTTCATGCCTGATTTTACTATTATGGTTTCGCAATTACATATTCCATAATATATTTTACAAACTAAAAAATAAGTTGATATGACTGATAAATGTTGAAAACGGCGTAAAGCCCCAATCAATTCATGTAGTTGAAAAAAAACACCATAATGAACAATACCTTACTTATAGACTCCTTGCAAAAATATCGTGCCTGTTGAAAAACATTAACTCTTTTCCAACATACGGTAGCATTTTTACGCAACTGAAGCAGACGACCTTATGAAAACATTGGGGCAAAAAGAGACATTCTAACAATGAGCAATTTCTCATTTTTCCACAAAGATTTCAATTGTATTCAATAAAACTTTTATTAACAGAAAGTTTTCCATATTTTTGCTTAGATAATTTCAAAGCCGTCTGCTGCAGATTTGTTGTATGTGGGAAAAAGTTAATCAATATTTCGCAATATAATGATAGTGAATTGTATGACGTTTGTATAACTTGAAATGATTGTTAATATTTCGTACGTAACTATAGTGCGTAACAAGGTGTATTATGACTCGTGTACCGCCTCGGTGGTGTGGTGGTAGAGCGTCCGCCTCGGGTGCCGAGAGGTCGCAGGTTCGATCACCGCCCATGTCTTACCAAAAGATTGTTGGAAAGCGTCGTAAAACACCAAGCAATCAATCGTGAGAGAGTTGTAAGTATTAACAGTGACCGTTGTAAGAGCTTGTCTAACAGACTTTTATTAATCATATAATCAGAAATAAAGCCGGATATACAAAAGACACTTCATCAACTTGAGAGAAAACGAATTTAGCTTAAATCGCATAGAAGTATTCCATGTGTCTGTACTCTAATGCGATACAATAATTTGACTGTTCGAATGCAATATGTTACGTAGACAAATATAGACTAGCATTGACTTTGTAGTATTAAATAAAGTCAAAATGATAAATGGCAGGATTTGGACAGCGACCTTCAAATTAAATTAGCCAGCAACTTACTTTTCTACTTTTTGCAAATAGGGAAAACGTGAGGTTGCATAAATCGAAGACTTACCTTACGGGCATGTTATGATACAACACGCCGGGCTAATCCAATGCATCACGATTGATTCTTCATTTTTGTCATATAATAACCTTAATACTCCAAACTATTGACACAGTAGGATAATCCAGGCAGTACACCGCCGATCGTGTTGACAGTTTTTCTTTTCTTCGGTATATGTATATGATCGGTGTGTGTATTGGTTGTAAACTACAGGTATATTCTCGTACATGTATGTGTCACTGTCGCATAGATGGATACGAGTCGCGTCGAGGGAGTTGGGGTCTTAACCCTTAACCACATACACAAAATATGAAAAGATCTGGCAAAGCATATTTGAAAAGTTTCTGTAAATGGAAGAATACTAATGCTTATTATGAGTAATTTCTCCTTTTCTCACGTTTTTTTTTTCAACAGTCGTCTGCTGCAGATGCGTCAGAAAGCGTATGTATGTGGAGAATGATTAATGGCTCTCAATAACGGGATCAAGAAAGGTAAATTGGCGTAGAACTGATGAGGCTACAGCTCTTGTTTTTAACACAAATATGCACCTAAGAGTAACATTTACATGCTGACGGATAGTGACGACTCAGGTGAGACTTTGGGGGAAGCACGGGCTCGACTGAGTCTTCACCGTACGCAGATACATTAGGTCTCCAAATCGCCGGACACGGTTCATATATATATGAGCCGTTCCACCCGAAAACCAATATCGTAATGTATCGACCCAGATCACCCTGCGCAAACCGCGCAGGCTAATCCGGACAAAATGTTGGTTTTCTCGTGGAACGGCTCATATGTGTGTACATTATAAAGGTAAACAATGTACTGTCCTTGATATAATTACAGTTAAGGATAATGAATAAGAGTCGAATTATCGAGGTATTTGTTCACCAATTTAACCATTATCCTGCTATATTCTATTTAAAAAAGTTACATATGCTACTAAACATAAACTTTAAATAACAATCGTGAAACATATATATAGCAATTTGTTCCTGGACTGAATCGTGCAATACCGATTTATTTCAGAGAAGGATTACTCAATACAATATGATCAAATGATCATGTCAAAGTTCATGGATGGTAGATTTACAAATTATCTCGATACGGCATAATAAAATCAAAGAATTCAAGAGAGAGAGAGAGAGAGAGAGAGAGAGAGAGAGAGAGAGAGAGAGAGAGAGAGAGAGAGAGAGAGAGAGAGAGAGAGAGAGAGAGAGAGAGAGAGACAGAGAGACGGAGAGACGGAGAGACGGAGAGACAGAGAGACAGAGAGATACAGAGAGAGACAGAGCCCTAAAACTTTAACCACCCCAAAATCATGTCTTTTACCCCAAAAAGAAGGTAAAACTCAGAATCTTCAGCATACAATATAAAGAAAGGTATTAGATTATATTCCAAATATGAAAGCCCTAGCACAAGTACTTATTGAGGAAAAAAAAAAAAAAAAAAAAATCCAACTTGCCCTAAAACTTTAACCCCCGAAAATCATATTTTTTTTCCCAAAAGGAAGGTCACACTCAGCATCTTTAGCATTCAATGTGAAGAAAGGTATAAGATGTAACTATCTTCCAAATATGAAAGCCCTAGCACAAATACTTATGAATGAAAATCCCAACTTGCCCTAAAACTTTAACCGGACGCCGACGCCGACGCCGACGCCGGGGCGAGTAGTAAAGCTCTCATATTCTTCGAATAGTCGAGCTAAAAAAGGCATGCATTTCTTTAAGCACTGAGTAAACAAACACATTGTTGATCATAAAATACGTACTTAACATTTCATTTATATAATATGTGTTTCATTTGGGAAATGTTGAGTAGCGTGCCGGGATTATACAGTCGTCAACTATACTTGCAGAAAAAAGAAAGAAACAAAAGTTATATGTGTTTCAAATAAAAACCCAATTTATCCTAATACGACAAATCTGCAGCAGACGACTTTGAAAACATAGTGATAACAATCTGAAAACTGTCCATAAAAGATAGCCTAATTGTTAAATAAAGTTGAAAACATTGTATCCAAAAGAGTAATTGCTCGCCATGAGCAATTTCACCTTTGGCCACAATGTTTTCAAAGGTCGTCTGCTACTATTGTGACAAAATGCGCCTGCAGGTGGGAAAGTGTTAAGAGTCCAAGAAATTGACCACCCTTGATATTCTACGAAGTACTGAACAATTCTTACAGATTGCACTTATTATAATTTATTGCGATTGGGAAGAAAAGAATATTCTCGTCAAAAATTGGTAGTACTCTTTTAAGATAATTCTGACTATTATTTATGTTTATGTATCAATAGCCTTATTCAAATGTTACATGCAGATCTATACAACTGTTTTGCACAACGTCCGTTCATATTTATAAATGTTAAAATATTTATTCAACCGGCGATTTAAATAGAGCTGAATAATCCCTATCCGCGTTTCTTTTGTCAACAGTACATCGCAGAACAATGAAACTCACTGTAAACAATGCGCCACCACCCGTAAAAATACCACCGATTATATACAAATCCTTCATTCCGCGCGTTTGAGCAAAGAATAAACACATAATTCCTATCCCAAGTATAATAAATATACACATGATTCCACAGACCATTTTGCCTGTTTGAGAATTATGCTTTTTGTAGATTTTCCTCATCCTCGCGTGACGATCCAAAATGGCGGTCGATGCGGGTCGTTTTGACGTCACAGGAAGTGGAATTTTCATATGTTCCGGTGTAGGTTCAACTTTATCCGATGTTGATACATTGTCAGCATTTTCCTCCGCTAGAAAGCTTTTCGTATTTTCGGATTTTGACACAGGTTTGTTAGTTCGCTTTTTTCGTATCGTTTTATCAATTGAATTATCATCAAATCCCATGAGTTTAACAATGTCATCTTCCTCCCCATCATCACTTTGAACCTCCGTCTCTTCAGTTTGTTCAGTAACTGAATCATCTTCTAGAAGCCTTTCTTCGCTCCCTTCTGAGTCTATTCGATATGAATCAGCTCTGTCCATTATCAACGAATGTCTCAGCTGTATATATATAATGTTTGTCTTTTACATGTCAATTGGCAGAAGCCCTCTGTGTTCCTGCAAAACAAAATGTTGTAGTTAATGATTATACAGTCAGACATTGGGATATTACGCTGTTTTTTTACCCAATACAATATTTAAATGAGTTATGCACTGTGAAAACGAACGTTATGGTTATTTGTTGACGTCTTAGTAAATGCTTGCAATTGCTACCATACTAAAGGATCAACATGATTACTGCAGTTTTTAGCCGGGCCCCGGTAGCTCCGTCAAAGGGTTAGGAGTTCGAATACTAGCTCGGCCCACATTCTTTTCGACGTTTGACAAATTTCACTGTGACATGCCTCATTCGTCTTCCACCAATGGGATAACAGTCTATGTGTAACAAAAGCTGTCGGAGGACAGCGCGCTCGACTATATGCCGCTTATTCACATAAAGCACTACTGCATTATATTGCACTTATTAACCCTTTCCCTCATATGGCAATTCTGCAGCAGACGACTTTGAACATATTTTGTCAAAACATAGAAAATCTCCATAATTGAATGGATAACCTATAACAAAAACTAGAAAACATTGTGGCAAAATTTTCTAAGTAATTCAAGGGCCATTACTCTATATTTAGGAAACAATGGAGTTATCTAACCTTATTGTACGATGGTCCTTAACAAATGTGTGAAGTATGAAGTGATTTGAATTATGAAACTTTAACGTTGAGCTAAACGCAAATGTTAAAACTGACCGAGTCCAAAAATAGCAAAACCTTAAAAAAAGGTTTACCAAATGTTTGACATCATGCAAAACCTGTTTGATATGTTGAAGAATTATATTTGATAAATGAATGATCACAATTAGAAAGAAATGTAACCAAAAAATATGAATTTATCTAAAATTCTTAAAATCAAACAAAAATCATGTTATTTATTCCCAAAAAGTCACACTCAGCATCTTCAACATACAATGTGAAGAAAAGTATTATATGTAATTATATTCCAAATATGAAAGCCCTAACACAAGTACTTATTGAGAAAAATTAAAAAATTAAATGAAAATGACAACTTGCCCTAAAACTTTAACCACCTAAAATCATGTTTTTTACCCCAAAAAGAAGGTCACACTCAGCATCTTCAGCATTCCATGTGAAGAAAGGTATAAGATGTAACTACATTCCAAATATTAAAGCTGTAGCACAAATACTTATTGAGAAAAATTAAAAAATTAAATGAAAAGGCCAACTTGCCCTTAAACTTTAACCACCCAAAATCACGTCTTTTACCCCAAAAAGTAGGTCACACTCAGAATCTTCAGCATACAATATGAAGACAGGTATTAGATGTAATTATGTTCCAAATATAAAAGCCCTAGCATAAGTACTTATTGAGAACAAAAATATAAAAAAGAATTCCAACTTGCCCTAAAACTTTAACCACCGAAAATCAGGTTTTTTACCCCAAAAAAGAAGGTCACACTCAGCATCTTCAGCATTCAATGTGAAGAAAGGTATAAGATGTAACTGAATTCCAAGTATTAAAGCCGTAGCACAAATACTTATTGAGAAAAATTAAAAAATTAAATGAAAATGCCAACTTGCCCTAAAACTTTAACCACCCAAAATCACGTCTTTTACCCCAAAAAGAAGGTCACACTCAGAATCTTCAGCATACAATATGAAGACAGGTATTAGATGTAATTATATTCCAAATATAAAAGCCCTAGGATAAGTAATTATTGAGGAAAAAAAAAAAAAAAAACATTCCAACTTGCCCTAAAACTTTAACCGCCGAAAATCATGTTTTTTACCCCAAAAAGAAGGTCACACTCAGTACCTTTAACATTCAATGTGAAGAAAGGTATAAGATATAACTATATTCCAAATATTAAAGCCCTAGCACAAATACTTATGAATGAAAATGCCAACTTGCCCTAAAACTTTAACCGGACGCCGACGGAGACGCCGACGCCGACGCCGACGCCGACGCTGGGGCGAGTAGTAAAGCTCTCATATTCTTCGAATAGTCGAGCTAAAAAATCAACCAGTTACTTGGAAAGATTGTTGTGTGGAGTACTGGTTTGAGAAAACAAGTAACCACATAGGTAGGTAAACTGGCCGCCGTGATATGACTGAAAAATGTTGAAAACAGCGCTCAACCCCATTAAATCAATCAAATAGAAGTTTCTTGAAACCTCTATGACTCATTGGCAAACAATGCAGACTGCGCGGATGTGCTAGCTGACATGTACCTACACTGGTCGCAAATGCATAACAGTTGATTTTCGCAAAGCGACGTTCATATTGTATATATTTAATATTCACTCGAACCGTTATATCAAATGTCACTTCCTCGTCATACATGTATTGTCATTCGAAACATGAGAAACATGAGAACTAGACAACACATGCATGAACCAGTTGATTTCTATGAATAGACAAATGATGCTCGATGTGTGCATAAACAGCATGTTAATAAGTATAACACTGTACTACTACCACCTGTAACTCGAGGTTAACATAATGACGCAGTCAATAACAAAGCTACGCGTGCTCAGTGAGATCAACACATGAGCTGTCCCGCGAGAAAACCGACACTATGGGATGTGCGTAAAGAATATGTACCCACAAATTTGAGGCGAGTCTTTTGAAAATCTACACCGCAGGGTTTGAGAGGCGTATGAGAATTGTAGAATATGGTGGGAAAAGCAGCTTATCTATAGCCCTGTCGGGCATCTTGGACGTGGGTTTTGTCACGCACACTGAATGATCATATTTATGACCACTGAATTAGTCATACCCATATAAGAATACATTTATTCTTTCATAGATTGCCATTGGTATGATGGCAGGGACAGGAAGAAAGTAGGGATTTTAAACCTTCAAATCGTGACAGTAAAAATAAATAAGAACGCTTTCGTCGAGTTCATGCCGTTAAGCCTTTCTCAAATAACCCAAATCTGCCGCAAATAACAATGAATACATCTAGGAATAAATGTATAAACAAATTTACAAATGAAAGTGTTTTAATTGAATATAATTATATTAGTGCAGCAAAAGGAGATTGATTGATTTGGGTTTAACGCCGTTTTAACAATTTCTCAGTTATATCAAGACGGCCAGTTCACCTACTCATGCATTTCCTGGTTTTCTCACACCAGTACTCCACACAACAATCTTCCCAGCAATGTGTTGGAACATCGGTGAAAAACGTAAGGCGTGAGTACTCCAATATAAGTTTAACAAATTCTTAGAAATTAATGCGCCGTGAGGTCAAATATGGAAGCTTATTAACACTCGTAAAGTACGAATTTGTTAGAGTATTCACGGAGATTGTCCAATTCAGTTTAAAAAGAGTAATTTGCCATTGTGAAACAAATCTTCATGCCTGATTTTACTATTATGGTTTCGCAATTACATATTCCATAATATATTTTACAAACTAAAAAATAAGTTGATATGACTGATAAATGTTGAAAACGGCGTAAAGCCCCAATCAATTCATGTAGTTGAAAAAAAAACACCATAATGAACAATACCTTACTTATAGACTCCTTGCAAAAATATCGTGCCTGTTGAAAAACATTAACTCTTTTCCAACATACGGTAGCATTTTTACGCAACTGAAGCAGACGACCTTATGAA